>CM051349.1:25077313-25242313 GCA_028015215.1 Gynostemma pentaphyllum
TTGAATCTGACTTGTTGGGACCTGTACATTATACATAAAAAAATAGTTTCAAATACTACATGAGTTTTATAGATGCTCTTGCTATACCTGGATTTTTTTCTTACAATCGAAAGCTGAACTTTTCTTATCTTTAAAATTCAAGTGGAAAAATAACTCAAAACTGTAGTAATATATAAAGTGGGGGAAATTTATGTAATTATTTTAGAAGTTGTTAGAATCTGTTATAGGCTACACGTGTCTATATAAGCTATAATTATTGTGAATAATACAAGTCTAATCATTTTATTCCGTCTTTTGTTATAATGTTCATATGGTATCAGAGCGGGTAACTGTTTTTCTTCTCAATTCTTCGATCCTCGTTTTTTGCTCGTTCCTGATTTTTCGTTTTCCAATTCTCTTTGATTGATTCTTCTTTCATTTTATGTTTGATTCTCCTTTTCTTTTCTTTTATTATCTTCATCTTGCTTCTTCTTCCTTTTCTTCTCTGATTCAATTTCTTTTCAATTGATCGATCATATCTAATTCGAACCCAAACTCGAATCCTTCAAGTTCTACAAATTCTGAGACAAATACTCAAGCAAATCCTGAGAATAATAAAAATATGCCTATGCTTGAGAGAGAATTTCAAAATTCTCCTATTTTCTTGCTATCAAATATTTGTATTCTTATTTCCGTTCGTCTAGATTCGACGAACTACATTCTTTGGCGTTATCAAATGGAGTGTATAATGGTGGCTCACTATCTTTTTGGCTATGTTGATGGAAGCACTATTTGTCAAGCGTAAAATCTAATTTCTAATGGTGATTCTACTCCAACCCTAAATATCAATTATGACGATCATAGAATCATACTCTTAAGACTCTTATCAATGCAACTCTATCTTCTTATATTTTAGGCCGTGTCGTTGGTTGCTCTAATTCTCGTCAGGCTTGGGAGACTCTTGAATGACGTTTTGCCTCTGTAACTAGAACATGTATTCTTAATCTCAAGACTGAATTACAGAGGATTACTAAGAAGGCTACTAAAAAGATTGATGTGTATATTCAACGCATCAAAATAATAACAGACAAATTACTTGTTGATGATGAGGATATTTTGATATGTACTCTTAATGTCTACCTATTGAATACAATGTTTTTCGCACATCTCTTCGCACTTATGGTCAGACTATTTCACTAGAAGAACTTCATATTCTTTTGAAGACTGAGGAATCGTGTATTTTATCTCAGCAATCTGAAATTGAAAATCCATCTCTTGCTAGAGTTGTTTATCGTCCTCAAGGTAATAATTGTGGAAATTATGGTAGAGGTAATGATAATCAAGGAAACCAAAATGGAGGATATCAAGGTAATAATCATGGCTATGGTGGTACTGGTGGTAATAAAGGTCGTGGTAATGGTGGTAATTTTCAGTAGTCTAATTCTTGTCCTTCTACTCCTACTGGAGGTAATGGTGGTAATCAAGGTCGTGGTACTTGTAATGGTAATGGTGGCTGAGGTAATGCTCCCACACCTCATATGAACAATTTCCACATTGGTGAATCTTCTAATACTCAATTAAACTGTGTCTATTGTCGAATTTGCTACAAATTTGGTCACTATGCTCTTTGATTACTATGAATGTTGGAATTATGATTTTTAAGGCCAACATCCTCGTACTCAATTCACTGCTATGGGTGCAACAAATGCCCCTGGTAATCCTAATGTTTAGCTTGTTGATAGTGGAAGTAAAATTCACCTAACTGCTAACTTGGCCAATTTTAATTACCAACGATTACAATGGTAAAGATCAGATTGTTGTAGGCAGTGGACATGCTCTTCCTATTACTCACACAGGTTTGGGACATCTTACTCTTCCAAATAAAACCTTTTCTCTTACTTATCTTAATCATGTTTCTACTATTGTTGCTAACCTTTTATCCGTTCATCAATTATGTGTTGATAATTCTGATTCTTTCCTATTCAATTCTGACTATTTTTCAATCCATGACAGATGCATAGGGATATTCCTATTCTCTTCCATCCTCTGTCTCTTCTGTTCTACACAAGACTAAGTCTGCATTTTTGGGAGCCAAGATATCCAATTCTACTTGGCACCATAGCTTAAGGCATCCTAGTAATCATGTTCTTTCTTTACTTTCTAAGTCTTTCTTGTATTTTGTTTAATAAGGAATGTACTCCTTGTGTTTGCACACATTGTCTACATGCTAAAATGTCCAAATTACCTTTTCAATTGTCTCGTACTGTTTCACAAAATGTATTGGATTTGATTCACAATCATGTTTGGGGCCCGATCCTGATATTTCTTTTGATGTTTATAGATATTATGTTTCCTTTGATGATATTTCTCGATACACTTGGCTATTTCCCTTGAAAAATAAATATGATATTTTACTATTTTTCAAAAATTTAAACCTTATGTTGAAAATCTGTTGAATACTCGTCTTAAGGTTTTTCGTAGTGATAGTGGTGGTGAGTTTGTCAATCACTCCATGAAATCTTTTTGTGATTCAAGTGATATACTTCATAAAAAATATTGTGCTTACACTTCGGAACAAAATGGTGTAGCTGAACGTAAGCACAAACACATAGTTGAAACTACACTTTCTCTTTTATCTAAGTCCTCTATCCTTCTTAAATTTTGGTATCACGCTTTTACTACTGCCATCTTTCTTAGTAATCGCATGCCTACATCTACCCTTCATAATTCTTCTCCTTTTGAATCCTTGTTCAATTTAAAACCATATTATAATCATTTAAAAGTTTTCGAATGCGCTTGTTATCCTTTATTGAAACTAAATAATGCAAATAAACTCCAATCCAAGGCTTCTCAGTGTGTCTTTCTTGGATATCCTCTTGAATACAAAAATTTGTTTTGATCCAAAAATAGAAAAATTATTTATCTCCGGACATGTTATTTTTTATGAATCTCTTTTCCCTTTTGCCTCTTCTTCACCTGTTGTTTCATCTCCTACATCTTCCCTTCCTTCCTTATCTCCTCCCACTCCTTTCATCACTTCATTTATTTTTCCAAAGGATATAATACTTTCAAATAATTAGTTTTCTTCTACCAATCAGTTCTAATTTCCCAATTTACCTCCTTCACAGTCTTCTCCGCCCCCTGCTGTTCCACAACCAATTCCATTTGACCAAGACCCACCTGTTGTGAATGCTACAATAGAACATGTTCACCCTATGCAAACTAGATCCAAATCAGGGATTGTTCGTAAGAAGGTTTATATAGCCTCTATTTCATCATCATTAACTGAGCGCACTTTATTTTTTTCGACAAACAGTCTGAATGGCAATCTGTTATGCTTAAAGAATATAATGCCTTGATGAAACAAAACACATGGTCTTTAGTTCCTCTTCCTTCTGGTAAGAACATTGTGGGTTGTAAGTGGGTTTATCGCATTAAGAGGAACTCTGATGGAAGTATAGCAAGATATAAGACACGTTTGGTGGCTAAAAGGTATAATAAAAAACATGGGGTGGATTATGATGAAACTTTTAATCCTATTATTAAGAAACCAACAATTCATCTTATTATTGCTCCTGCAACTCATTTAAAGTGGCCACTACAATAGTTAGATGTCAAAAATGTCTTTTTACATGGTTCTTTGACTGAGAAGGTATGGCACAATCTCAAGAATTTGTGAATTCTTCTTATCCTTCTCATATTTGCAAACTTCATAAGTCTTTATATGGCCTTAACAAGCCCCTAGGGCATGGTTTACTTGTTTTACATCATATATCATGTCTGATTTTAACTTTGTTAAATCTCATGTTGATTATTCCTTATTCATTTGATCTGTTGGAAGATCTATTACATACCTGTTTTTGTATGTTGATGATATCATATTAACTGTTAATGATACATCATATATTGGTCAGTTTATTAGTCAACTTCAGTCCAAGTTTGATATGACAAATCTTGGTACTTTAAAGTACTTTATAGGCCTTGAGATTTTTTATACATCCGATGACACAGTGTTGACTGAAACAAAATATGCCTCTAATTTGCTGAGAAAGTTTGGGTTATTTGAATCAAAGTCATTTTCCACTCCCTGTGTTTTAAAAGATCTTGATCACAATATTTCAAAACCCTGTTCTACTTATGAGGTCTCTCTTTATTGTCAAATGGCTGAATCTCTTTAATATCTCACATTCACTAGGTCAGACATCAGTTTTATGGGTGAACAAGGCATGTCAACATATGCATATGCCATCTTTAGCTTATTTTGTTGCTCTTAAATGCATATTACGATATGTGTAGGGCACCTTATCATATGGCCTACATTATACTGCTTCTGATTTGGTCATCAATGCCTATTCAGATTCAGATTGGGCCGGGGATGTTCTTGATAACAGATCTACTTCATGGTATGTTGTAGATCTTGATCTGCCAAGAAACAATCAACGGTTAGCCTCTACTACTACTGAGTTATCATGGATTAGACAACTTCTTAAGGAGTTAGGGATTTTTCTCTATTCTCCACTTGTATTATGGTGTGGTAATCACTCTACTATTATGCTTGCTTCAAATCCCGTCTTTCATACTCACACAAAACATATAGAGATTAATTTTTATTTTGTTCGTGAAAAAATAGTATGTAAGGATATTTCTCTTCATTTTTTGCCTACTAATGAGCAATGTGCAGATATCTTTACAAAGTCTCTTGATGGGGACAAGTTTAATTTTCTTTTCCCACATAAGTTTGAGGGGGAATGTAATAAAATATTGAGTGAGGGACTTTTATGCAATTATTTTAGAAGTTGTTAGAATCTATTATAGGCTACACATGTCTATATAAGCTATAATTATTTTGAATAATACAAGTCTAATCATTTTATTTTGTCTTTTGTTATAATGTTCATACAAACCAATATTGTCTCAGTCCAAGAAGAATGAGGAGGATAATATCTTTCACTCAATTCTTTCTTTCAAACACATGGTATTTTACATAGATTGTATAGTCCACATACATCCGAGCAAAATGACATAGTTGAAAGAAAACATAGGCACGTTGTAGAATCTTGTCTTGCTCTCTTAGCTTAAGCTTCCTTACCTTTTTGGGATGATGCATTTGCTACCACAGTATTTACAATCAATTGATTACCTACCAAGGTACTTAAAGATTTGTCTTCTATTAAAAAAATTGTTCATCAAAAACCAGATTACTCTTTTCTACCTTTATTTGCTCTTGTTGTCCTTACTTGCATCCATATACAAATCACAAACCACTATATAGATCTTCTCAATCATGCCTACTCGAAATACTAAATCTTATACCAGTTTTGTCTAACCCAATTTCTCATAGCTCTTCAAGCTCATCTTCAACTCCTTCTTCTGAACAAAATCAATCTACTTCACCTTATTAGAATAATGTAGAACATGTTGTTAGTGCTCGTGAGAATATTGATATTGTTACTGATAATTTGGTTCTATAACCTATGTCATCTAATTTTCATTCAATGGTCACTAGAGTTAAAATTGGAATACGGAAACCAAAGGTCTTTATTACTGATATGAATGAAACAAAACCTACTACAGTTAAAAGGCTCTTAAATCAGAACATTGGTGTGCTGCAATGAATACTGAATATGAGGCTTTTATGAAGAACAATACATAATCTCTTATTCCACATCATGTTGTGAAAAGAAAGTGATTGGATGCAAGTGGGTGTTGACGAAATTATCAATTACCCGTAAGCGTACGGAGTCAAGTTTTAATATAGTGATAAAAACAAAAGGTTGTCGTCCTCTGGGAAAAAGAATTAAGTTTACCTAAGTACTAATGTATGATAAACTCAATTTTATCTAGAAATCATAAAATAATTATTGGTGAACTAAACTAATAATCATAAACTAAAAGAATAAATAAAACTAAAATGCAAATAGGTTGAATTAAATAAATGGAAAAGGTCCTAGAGGAAGGATTTCACTACTTTAATTTATAGAAATAATATTTATTTAGTCAAGAACAACAATTTCATATTCTATAAGTCAAGAACACTAAAACTCTTAATTACCCCTCCCGAGTGTCAAATCAAGAATAATAATTAATTAAGAAGCTAATATATCTATTCAATTTTCAGTAATTAAAAGTGTATGAATCACAAGTTCTTTTTAAGACTTCTAAATTAAGATTAAGTTTCCCAACTCTAATCTACCTTCAGTTATGTTCCCAAAATCTATCCTAAAACAACCTCTCCCGAGTGTTAGATTTTAGAATTAAAATCAATTAATCTATGGCCAGTAAATTAAACGCATTAAGAACATAAGAACATAAATAGAATCATAAAATTATCTTTCAAAACTAAAACTAAATATTCAAACCATAAAAATAAAGTAGCTACCTCAATCCCTTAAGAATTAGAAAATTAACTATCCATAAAATTAGAATTCAACAAAATAAACAATTTGAAAAACATAAAAGTGTCAACTCCCTCGAAAACCGCTGAAAATCTCCCAAATATGCTCTCCAAGGTGGCTGTCTCCAATGATCAAAGAATATCTGAAAAAAAGCTTCAGTCACCTTTATATAGGCCTCTAAAGTCGGTGGATGAGATAAGGCTCAAGGGATGCCTCACTACTTCTCAAGTGATGGCTCGCTTGAATTGTGCAAGCCTTCATTAAAACCGATTAGCGACGCCTCTCTACATATTTAGCGATGGCTCGCTAGATATATAGAGACGACTCGCTACTTCCCAAGAAATGGGTCGCTTGTACAAATTATGACACTTTTCTAAATGGTCAAGTGATGGGTCGCTAAGCGATGGCTCACTTGATGTGATTTTTACCTAATTGTTTCCTTTTTCCCTTAATAGGCAAATATGTTTCCAAACCTACATAAAAAGAGAAAAACTAATTAGTTGCATCAAAAACCAATTAAATTAAGGGTAATATTATGATATAAAACCATGTCAACAAATACCCCCAAACGTAAAGAATTGCAAGTCCTTGAGCTATCAAAACAATTAAGCACTACGAAAATTTAAAACTCCGGTCTTAGGAAGAAATTCCAGACAAAACAAGAAAAATATTATGTTAAATGGTGTTTATAATTAAGACTCACAAACATGCTCCAAACCATAAACAATCTCAAACGTGTGTGTGTGATCGATTTAGCTTACTTTGTCAACCTTCAACTAAGAAAACTCTCACAAGTCATACAAAATCAATCACCCTAGAATATCATCAAAATAGAAGACAAGTAGGAAAAGGATACTCTCACATGGATGCACTCAATACGCTCAAAGTGTTTGGGGGTGAAATAATACTCTCAAGTCAAAACATAGAAAATCCTTACAAAGAGTTTGCAAATATATCATATCATAACCAACAATTGAGAAATTGAATGTCTGAATCTAGGGGGTCTTTGCAGGTTGTAGTGGGGCTTAGGTGAGCTTTGATGGAAGGAAAAATTTAAGCTATGGAATTTAGAAGATATTTGAACCCTTATAGAAAAGCTTAACTCACAACTAACTCCAACAACAACTTCGTGACTTTTTTCTTTTTATTCTTTTTTTTCCTTCCCTTCTTTACTTTTTTCAATCTTTTCCATATTTTTTTTAATCTTTCTTTTTCAAACAAATCAAACCCAATTCAATCAAAATATATACCACTTAAAATTATGAACACTACTTTTCCTAAAAAATGATCAACTTCAAGAATGAATAAGCCTTTTCTATAAGAATTTAAACAACCTCAAATTCAAGGTTGAAAGGGAATTAACATGAAGGATAAGGATCATTAAAATGCGGTTAATTTTCAAACAAAGAATTGGCTAAGGCTCAAAGTAGGCTAACTAAAGATAATGATTAAGGTTGGCTCTTTTCAAATATAAAAATGGTTTCACTTAAATGCTCAAATTATTCCATACAAAAAACTCAACACAAGCAGTAGTGATATGTATAACAATGCAAGATCCTGAAAAATCAACTATGTAAGACAATCCCTCAAAAGAAGAAAAAAATAGAGCATGATGTAGTGAATTTGCTCGCAATTGACCGTTCATCAATCCGAGTTCCGAATAAAAAGATATGACAAAAATACCGTTTATACCCTTCTTGTCATTATTTTAACTAAGGGCATTTTGGTCTTTTGTAATCAACCTGATACTTTGTATAGCATGAACTTCTAGGTCAAATATTACTTTTTCCTTATTCTTCCTCTCCAAGTTAGCCGTAGCCGTCATTCACGTTTTCGCCAATTTCTATCAATTCTCGATCGTTTCTTCTCGAATCTTCAAGCCGTCGGGTTCACGTGTTTCGTTTGTTAATCGAAAATTCTTCGTGTTTTCCTCGTTTATTTCATCAGGTAAATAAATGACTTGCTTTTCCGCTCATTGTTGATTAAAATTCGAGACGAATCTGTGCCTTATCATCTTTGTTTTTGCAAGAAACAGCCTCGTCGGATCTTCTCGAAACTCGTCGGAAAACCAAGGAAAAACTCCATTTAATCTCATTATTTCCTTGGTATTTTGCTTTGGATTCGATTAATTATAGTTTCATTATTGTTTTTGAGTTGTTTATAAGCTAAATTACGTTCATTTTCACGGCTTCTCTTCGAGTTTAAAGCTCGCCGGAAACTGAGCTACTCCTCACCGTTTTCTTGGTCCAAACCGCCGCCGTTCATCTCATTTTGAGTCAAGTTGAGGTTGTTTAACTCGGGTCCTTCATTACGATTCATCCGGGGCGAGCGTTGGGGCGAGATTGTTAGGTAAGCTGCTGTTTGGTTTTAAAAAAATGAAGACAGAAAGGAAAAACGCTACGTTTTTCCTTGCGTGTGGCTGGCTGGGGGAAGACGACCGGTTCGAATGGACCGGCTGAGCCTGGTCCAATTGGACTGGTTCAGCTGGTCCAGGCCAGTCCAGTTTTTATTTTGGGTTAATTCGGGCCGGTTTCGTCCCGTTTCTCCGGTTTTCATAAAATTGACTTTAAATTAATGTCAATACAGGTTTGGGGCACCTCTAGGATTTTATTTGGCATCATTTGGAGATCGATTGCTTGCTTGATTTGCTATTAAGGTAGGTTAAGCCCTACTTAAAATTTAAATTAAATCTCATATGAATGCATGTTTGTTATGTGATTATTATGATATTTTTGGGAGATGATTTATTATTATTATTATGTGCTTGTTTGATTTGCAAACATTGTATTTATTTGGTTTATGATCGTTAATTGGTTTTAATTATAATTAGAGCCTATAAAGTATTTAAGTTAATTAAACCCATATTAAATTTAATATTTTGATTAATATTAATAATTTATAACCGTCTGATAATTAGTTTTAAACGATTCACTAATGCTTAGGATGATTTTAGAATCGATTATGACATGATAACATAGTTAATTTATAAAAATTTAATAATGACTCAATGATTTCCTTGTTATGACTTGCTTGTGTTGTTTTCTTTTCTTTTAACTATTTGTAAAGTGAATGTGTGTTGTTTTTAAATATTTAATCTTTGTTGTTATTTTGTTATTCGTGAGTTACGATCAGGGAGTTAATTTAAGATTGATTGTTGTTTGATATTTATGTGAATGATTTTACTCAGATATATGATAATCATGTTTGATAGTGTGGCACGTATCATAATGGCCATTATGATACTATTCTATAGAGCTGAACACTGTGATTATGATGTATTTAAGTAGTTGAGATGAGTTTGATAAGTGATTACCACGATGGATAGTGTGGCACGTATCATAGTGGCCATTATGATACTATTCTATAGAGCTGAACACTGTGGTTATGATCTTTGTAGGCTAAGTACCTACTACCTATTGATGAATGATGAAAATGAACGAGTATCCATACATTATTATTATATGAGATGTATTTAATTTAATTTACTTATTTGAGTATGGATTTAATCTACTGAGCTAAAAACTCACGGTATTCGAATGCCCTGCAAACTTTTATTTTGCAGGTAACATTGATATTAATGGAGATCATGGCGATTGACGAGGATGGCGCTACACTGAGAGCTTTACAATTTTATAATTTAAAATTCTATTCTGTTCAATGTGTTTGATTATACAATTTCAAGTTTATTTTTATACTTATCTATACTACCTCTAAAAGGGGCTTAAGGGGAGAAACTTTTGATTTCCCCTTTTGCCCCTATTGAATATATATTTTTTACTTATTTTTTATTTTAATATGTTTTAAATTAGTTTAATTATTAATTATTAAATTAAATATAACAAATTAAATTTTTAATTTTAATTTCATTTTTATTGATAAAATCAATTGGATTTAATGATCAAGTTGGGATGCATGAACTACACTAAAAAAACAAAATTTAATTTTTAAAATTTAATTCTATTTTTATTAATAAACACAATTAAATTTAATGATCGCATAGGAGGATGCATGAACTACACTTTATGTTTCATAAATTGAATATAACAAACTTCTACTTCAATTAGGCTCACAATAAAACCTTCTTCGTTGGCGATGAGTTGTGTAAGACTTCTGATCGTTTTTGTTTTTTTCAATTTCAGAATATTCTTTCATTATGCATTTGTTTTAATTAATGTAGGATATAGTTTAAGCATATATGCTTTAATTTAAATAGTTAATTAGTGTAATGTTAGATTTAGATTATATATATATACACTACCTCTAAAGGGGGCTTAAGGGGAGAAACTTTTGATTTCCCTTTTGCCCCTATTGAATATATATTTTATTTATTCTTTATTTTAATATGTTTTAAATTAGTTTAATTATTGATTATTAAATTGAATATAATAAATTAAATTTTTGTAATTTTAATTTCATTTTTATTGATAAACACAATTGGGTTTAGTGATCAAGTTGGGATGCATGAACTACACTAAAAAACAAAATTTAATTCTATTTTTATTGATAAACACAATTGAATTTAATGATCACATAGGAAGGATGCATGAACTACACTTTATGTTTCATAAATTGAATATAACAAAATTTAATTCTATTTTTATTGATAAACGCAATTGAGTTTAATGATCACATGGAGGGATGCATGAACTACATTTTTTGAGTCTATATATTGAGAAGAAAAATCAAAATGGGAAACTATTAGATATCGGAGAAATGGGTTTCAATGAAGTCATTCTCTTGAATGCTAAGTGAAGAAGGCCAAGTGAGTTCAAGAGAGTGTGAGGAAGTCAAGATTTAAAGAGGGGTGTGAAAGTTGATGGATTGATGGCATGAGGACTTTTGATCGCGTGTACTTACAATAATTTTTTTTTTTTAGTTTAGTAGTCTATATGTTATGTATAGTGACAAAGGAATGTCAGATTTTTATCCATAGTCATTCTTACTTTACTTTTGAGAGATAGATTATTAGTCTTTTACTTTTATAGGAATGAAAGATTAACTTCTGAAAACGATATTTTTTGTTTATTTAATTTATCATTTTCTTATGTTTTTTAAAACCAATTCATCTTAATTATATTCATCATGTTCAAAAATGTTGAAAGGTGTGTAATATTTAATCCAAAAGTGAAAAAAAGCCAACAACTATTTTAATAAAGTGAATATCATACAAAAATATAAACAAATAACATACAATTAATATAATAATTTAAATCATCTTAAAAATATATATTAACTTAAAATCAATCAAATTTAGATTCATTAATGAATATATCTAAGGTTGATAATCAAGATTAAACAACTTGATTATTTTTAAACTTCATTAAATTATTGAAAAGCCCTATAATTTAGATGTGTGGATTGAAAAAAAGAAATACTAAATAATAAATAATAAAAAATATAAGTTAATTTCATCCATTTATAAATCTAAAATAGTTATTTGATATCATTATATCTTCAATTAATTAACTAATTTATTTTAAGTTTTAAATAGAATTGAAGTTTAATTAAAATAAAACAATGTAATTATTACTGATTTAGAATATATAATTTAATGATAAAAATAAATTTAAACTAAGTACTACACATCTAAAAAAAATTGACTTTAGAGTGAAAAAACATTTGTTGCCTCTTCCATTTTTATTGTCTTTTATTCAATTTTTAATAAATTGGAATTAGAGATACAAATTCATTAATGATATTCGCTATATTTAATTATATTGATGTTTCGTATTATTAAATATTGTATGGTTGGCCCTTTAATAACTTATTAGAGATATAAATTTATCACACTAAAAAAAAGATATAAATTCATCAATGAGATTCATTATTTTTAATTGACGCTTTGTATTATTTTTTATGATTAATAATTAATAATCTATTATTCATATTATAATTTTAGATATTAAGATTACTTAAAGAAAATTGATCAAATCGATTAGCATATATAATTTTAATTATTAAATGTAAGCCACGTGCATAACACGTATTTATTTACTAGTACTATAAATTATAAAATAAAAAAAGTATGTAGATAGAATATTTTTGGACAATTGATTGCTCATTGATAATAAAATATATATATATATATATATATATATATACACACACACACACAATAAACTTAAAGAGTCGTTCTAACATAGAATAAATGGTCATATAATTTAAAAATTAGACAGTAAATTTAAAATATTAATTTTATTAGAATAAATTATATTCAGAAAAGTTACCTTACTCAATTTATTTATTGATAAAAATATTTAGAGTAAAAAAAGTTATATATCTTTCTTAACGCAAATAAAATATCATAGAGTAAATTTATAATATTACGTGATGGTAAAATATATTGTAGAATTTATATTTTTAAAATGACGAATATAATATAAAATAAAATACCATAAGTAATTATTACTACCCCCTATATAAAGTATGTAATTATATACGTGATATTAACATCGTCAACATTTATTTAAGACGTACCTGAAGCATTATTACTACTCTCTGTCCCTGTACCCAATGTAGTACCAGGAACTATCGAACCCATAGGGGGCCTACATGGACCAAGTGTAGGTCTGAATTGGCAAAGAATGTATGAATTGGCAAAAAATACATATATTGTGTGGCTAACTTTGCTGCAGGATAGCCACACCCAAAAGCATATTACAACTTATTCAAATTGAAAATGAGAATTTGGAAACCAATTAAATCATTCTTAATGTTACTGTGATGACCCGACTCCTTTTAAATAATTTTAAATCAAATTGCAGCGGAAGACTTATTATTTAATAAAAAAATTTGGCGTAGATATGTTTAAAACTTGAACTATCCACAATCTGTTTACACTTTTCACAATCAGAGAAATTAAAAGACAGGAAATGCAATTCATGTTGCAGATATTAAAAGAGTTCGAGATTATAAAAAGCTAAAACAAAAAGCTCTTATGAGCTTATATACAAATATTCAACTCATAAGACAAATCATGAAATAAAATTGTCCATGGACTTTAAAAGTAACTCTAGTCCATCTCAATATCATCATCAACTCGATCAGACTGCACCAGCTCCTCTTCCATGACCCCTAACATTACCTGAAAATGTTTGTAATATCATGAGCTAACAACAAAGCCCAGTGAGAATAAACAGAATAAAAAGTAAAGTTAGACCCCAAACCCGTATCCGGATTCGTGTCCAAGAACATACTTACTCTTTGCTATCAATCCATTCAAAGAGTTTTATATCAAGTGTTCCATTTTTACTTACCAATTCTCCAATATAATTGTGGGACTACATTCCAAGCATTTCTGGGTATGGTTTCGTAATGCATATAGCATTTATATCTCATTTTCTTTATAAACCTTATACTATATACAAGGTTTATATTCAAATGTTTAAACTCCAATTTCAAGATCTTCCAATTTGTTGAGAAACTAGTTCTCTTACATATATCACTTAATAGATATACAAGGTTCAATACAACCTCGTATTCTCTCATTATCAATTCAATCTCATTTCTTTTCCTATAGCATTCGGCTATCAAAAGTTTACTTTCTGTTATTTTTAATAATAATAAAGTTAAGCTCACTCGGACTTAACATATTCAACAATCACAATTTGCGATTAATGATGATAATATTAGTACACGTAGTCTAATCATTATTCATTAATTCGCTAAACAAGTGTAAAGGACATATAACCTTTACATCAATATAACTATCACATGCGAATAATGTCAGGTAATGAAGCTCCCGTAGGTCAGTTCATTCACCTCATTATCTTGCTTTCCAAAATAAAATATACAAAGTCCTTTCAATAATAGTATTCCATCTCTAGTGAATAATGACAGGTAATGAAGCTCCCGTAGGTCAGTTCATTCACCTCATTAAACTCACTTTCCAAAATAAAATATGCAAAGTCTTTTCAATAATATCTTCCCATCTCTAGTGAATAATGTCAGGTAATGAGGCTCCCGTAGGTCAGTTCATTCACCTCATTATCTCACTCACCGAATACAGGTAATGAGGCTCCCGTAGATCAGTTCATTCACTCTGTATCTTCGTATATGTATCATAGTAATTATGGATAATACCAGATAATGTGAACTCGCATAGTTTCATCATTATCTTATTATCCATCTTCACCGATCATACAAAGTCCCGCAATCCTTTAGCATTCCTCATGTACATATACGGAAATATAAAACGAATAATACCAGACAATGCAAAGTACTGCAACCTTTACATGTCTCATTATTCCTCCCAATTTTGATTATGCAATATGATATGATATGAATTATGATTTCGAGTGCAAGTAAAGTAAATATAAACATTCAACATAATCGAAAGGGCATAAAGGTAAAGTGCTTAAAGTAAAGTGCATAAAGTAAAAGGATCATAGATGTCCTTATGCATAAAGTAAATAAATAGGAATTTTGGGAGAACAAATAAGTAAATCGAACCAATGATACTTTAAATAAAGTAGATCTTATCTTAAATAAGTAATCTACACTTTCGAGGATTCTAAACTTCCAAATAAAATCCAAGGTTCTATTTTCGAATTCCTTTAACCATTCTATCTAAAAGTTTGGATCTTTTAACTTCCAATGATCCATTTTGATCTCCGGAACGATTCTAACTTAGAACTTTCAAAAGTTCAACGTTCCCTCGAAAAGCTCCAAAGTTTTCACTCAAAGAACTAGCTTCTAATCCTAAGGGCACTAGCTCACTTTCTTTTACTTTTAGAATCGAATCTTAATCTCAACTTTCGATTCTACAAACCGTTCAACTTATTCGGTTTCTAAAACTACTTTAAATCCTATTTATTCTCACCTTGGCCCATTTAGTTTTGCTCCAAATCTCCAATTTCCCACGAATCAACAACCGAGCAAACGAACCTACAATTCATCAATTGCACAACATATTACAACTCATAACTAAGATGAGAACAAGTTTGAATTTTCGGATAAATAGTGATTTCGGATGAATAGTGTTTTTCGAAAATCCGGGCTCAAAATCGTCAAATTCCATGATAGAAATTCATGATTTCAACTTCAAAACTCATTTATAATCAAAAACGAACAAAACCATATAAAAAGTTTTGAAAACTTACTTTTTGGGACTTCCCTTAGAGAGCGGGAAACTCCAAAAAGGTAGGTTGGATAGGTAGCCCAACGCAACCGAAAACACGATGATCCGCTGAGAAACGAAGAAAAGCCAAGAAAAATCAAAACCCTTCCATGGAGGATTGAGACCCATGGCCAAGAAGAAATGGAGGAGAATAAAATGAAGTCAACTTGGTCAATTTTGGATTTTTAAAGATGAATGAATAGTGAAGTTAGATATTTTAAGAAATTCGGAAATTACGGTTACGTCCTTAAATGATTTTAACTCATAAATCAAAACCCAAAGTTCTTAAACTAGTCCAATGGTGATTAATAATTATTAGTTGGCCTGTTAATAATTACTAATACGACCATAACTAATTTAGGCAAATAAAATGATTAAAAAGGTTTCGAGCGAAATTAACTACTAAATTCTAAATTACAAAATAATAATTACACTAAATACTTTAATTGAAATAAATAAATAACTTAATAAATTAATAAAAAAAAATCACTTCAAAAGTAACGGGACGTTACAGTTACGTTTTTTTATAAATTTTCATTCTCAATTCTCCTAACAATTACAATTATAAAAAATCCACCAAAAATATCAATTAAAACATATAAAACACCTAATAACTCCTAACATTGACAATTATGAAAAAACCCAAAATTTTTCAAGCCCTAAATTTTAAGTAATTTCTCTCCATCGACAAATAAATCTCTCAATTAAACAAACAAAACTTCAACAACATATACAACAACTTCATTTATAATTAAAATCATCCATTTATTAAAGAAATATCACAAATAAAAAATACCCAATCTTGAAGAGAGAAAAAACCCTAATATGTATTTTGGGCATTAATCTTAAAAAAAAAAACTCATCTAAACTAAGTAAAACTAACAAATATTCATTTATAACTAAGAAATGAAAGAAAATAAAGGAAAAAACTTACCTTATTGGCCAGATTCAATGGTTGCCACCGGAGGAAAGGAGGGGATAAAGGAAGAGGAAGGAAGAAGAGGGTGGCTGTTTTGATAGCCCATGGGCTGACTTAAGAAGAATGCATCCCTCTTAAGTCATAAAGCCAGCGAAACTCGCTGGCTTTGTTTAAAAAAAATCTTTATGGGCTATGCCGGCGATAGCCCATGGGCTTCACAAAGCCAGCGAAATGTTTAAAAAAAATCTTAATGGGCTATGCCAGCGAAATTCGCTGGCATAGCCCATGGGTTTCACAAAGTCAACGAATTTGTTTAAAAAAATATATATTTCGCCGGCATAGCCCATAGGCTGACCCATATAACAAAGCCAGCGAAATTCGCTGGCTTTGTTTAAAAAAAATATTTATGGGCTTTCCCAAAATACTTTTTTGGGAATAAAAAAAATAATTATAATAAAGTAAATTTTTTTCCTTTAAAATCAATGCCAGCGAAATTAATATTTTGCTGGCATTGTCTTAGGAAAGTCTTGTGAAATTCGTCGGCCTCTCCTGCCTCAACCACCAATGCCGGTGAATTTATCAATTTCGCCTGCATTTCTCCATCAATGGAGGCGATTTGAATTTCGCCGCCTTTTTCCAGTTTTTTTGTAGTGTAAATATGTATTCTAAACACTAGAATAATAATAAGATAAATATTTTAAAAACATTTATATTCATTTTAAAAAATTCGTTAAGGCTTTATTTTTTAGACATTAATTTTGAAATTCTAAAGATTTTGTAACATCTTTTAACTGTCTAAATTAATTGTGAAAATTTTAAAAGTTTTAGAATTCTAAGAGTTTAAAAACTCCTCCCTCTCCTACTACTATAAAAAGAGGCTTGTCCTCCCTCTTTTGCACACAAGATATTCGAACTCCTCTTCTAAAATTAATTCTTCCTCGCAACTCTCTCCATTCTAATGTTAGGTTATAGAGTGGCGAGATGGACGATTTCAAGTCAAATTTTTTGAGTAGTGGATAAGTGTAATATATTTGCTTTAAGTCATTTGTATCATGGGAGAAGAACGCTTGGTTGATCTCAAATACTGATGAGGGACAAATATGCTTCGAAGGATAATATATGATCCACAAGTCTTAACTTTGATATTTTTGTAATTTTATAATAATACTATTAGCTAATATTGTTAACATTATTACTATATTATTATTTTACAATGTTAATGCGAGCAATTTTATTTAATTATTCTCAACATAAATTACTAGACAAATATAATTATTGTTATTTTGATTAATTTCATATTTTTTTTTCTCAAAAAACAATTTTATGTGTAACTCACATGATGATACTTTTAAATGGTAAAACTTCTAATTTCCATTTTTCTCTATTAATTCTATGTAATGTCTAAGCGCTATATTTTTTTTATTAAATTATGATATTAATTTGATTTAATAAACAAGAATATAGTATAATAATTTTACAAAGTACCCATTTTCTCTTATTAAATGACCAATTTTATAAATTATAATAACATTTAACATAAAAGAAATGAATTTAACTAAACAATTTGTTTCAATTAATTAAAATAACAAAGTTGATTTATTAGTAACACAATAAAAATCACTATAACTACAAGTTCTCGATTCTAGTTTTATTTAGTTACATTTCAGTTCTTCCTATATATTATGAATTTGTAGTTGATCAAAATATCTTTTATTGTGGTCTCTCTTTGAATCTCTTTTTTCTACATCTCTGATAATTCGTATCTATATCAATCATTGAATTATTTTAAAATAATGGATATAATATGAATTGATTATTGTATGATACAATCAATTAGTAATTGATTTGTTTTGAAAATATACTATAATTACAAATACTTAGATATTTAGCCAATGACTATACTTTGTCATATTTGCCAGTGACTATATTTTTTCCTACACTGGATAATACAATAGACAAAGAAAAATACATTCCATTCAAATATTCCAAATTAATTTTGTAATTAAAAATAAATAAAGTCCATTACACTTCTTTTCAAATATTCGGGAAAAAAAAAGTCCATTATAGTATAGAATAAAGTTCAGTTAAGCTCACCAACCCTTTTTCTGTCTCACGGTGAAGTTTATGTATGATTAGGTTTGAGTGAGTATTCAAAGATGGCATGCAATCATAAAGAAATATCGGTCCACATTATTATATGGATAAAGAGAGGTTATTTGATTTGACTCTCTTTAAACTCAACCAATGCAAGTTTGTTGAGGGAGATAATTCACATTGACGGCTGACTTGGTCTTTTATTCCAATGAAGAAAAACACTTGTTTTTTTAATTTGCCCTTTTTTTTTTTAATGAGATTTACTATCAAGCCATTGAAAATCTTGCAAAATTTTTATGTAGTATTTATAAAATATAAAATACAAATCTAACAAGCTTCCTTTTATATATATATATATATATATATATATATATATAGTAATTTTTTACTGTTTGATCAATGATTAATATTTACTTACATAATATAACTTAATCATTGATTTAGTAGTATATATAGATCAATAATTTTATATTACAAATGATGAAATACATTTCAGTCATTGACTTAGAGTGTGAATATAATCAATGCTAATCACAGACAAACAATGTCATAATTTATTAATTATGTACATATTAATCAATGTACAGACAAACAATTGATTCAGTAGTATATACATATTGATCATTAAATGTTATAAACAATGAATTACATATTTCAGCCATGGACTTGGAGTGTGAATTAGTGATTAACACCATCAATTCTAATCACAGATAAACAATGTCATAATTTTACAAATATTTTTAAGAAAATATTATATTTCTAAATACTTAGAAAAAAAAAAGAAAAAAAATATTGAAAAATTTGTAGGAAAGAAAAAAAATTAATCCTAACCTACCACACATGTTGCTAAATTTGGATTAAAAAAGAGTATTTAGAGTCATCCACATTGACCATTAAAATAAAATAAAAAAATATAGATATTATATTTTTGCACACATAGGCAACCTACCAATCTTCGTGTTTGGTTCCCACTACCAAAGCTCTTCTTCCTCTACTCTTCCTTACCTAACCCAACTTGCTGAACGGTTTTTGTATATAAAAGGAGCCAGCTTCCAACTTCCCTCCACAACTCAACAAAATCAAAATCAAAATAAAATCACCATCTCTTCAAAATATCATTATTTTTTCCTTAAAGCTTAAGCTTCTCTGTCTATTCATTCATTCATTCGTCTAAGAAATGGCACCAGCAATCATCAAACAACTTGCTCACCAAAATGGTTCAATTCAGAACTTGTGCATCAATCCTAATGATCCCCTCAACTGGGGACTTGCCGCTGACTCACTCAAGGGGAGTCATCTTGATGAGGTCAAGCGCATGGTTGATGAGTATCGTAGGCCATTGGTCAAGCTTGGTGGCCAAACCCTCACCATTTCTCAAGTTGCAGCCATTTCCACCCGTGTTTCCGATGTCACCGTCGAGCTGTCTGAGTCCGCTAGACCTGGTGTCAAGGCCAGCAGTGATTGGGTGATGGAGAGCATGAACAAAGGGACCGATAGTTATGGTGTCACAACCGGCTTCGGTGCCACCTCCCACAGAAGAACCAAACAAGGCGGTGCTCTTCAGAAAGAGTTGATCCGATTCTTAAATGCCGGAATATTTGGAAACGCAACTGAATCGAGTCATACTCTTCCTCACTCAGCTAGCAGAGCAGCCATGTTAGTCAGAATCAACACCCTCCTCCAAGGTTACTCGGGCATCAGATTTGAGATTTTAGAAGCCATAGCCAGTCTCCTCAACAACAACGTCACTCCATGCTTACCTTTGCGGGGAACTATCACCGCTTCCGGTGATTTAGTCCCTTTGTCTTATATTGCCGGATTACTCACCGGAAGACCAAACTCAAAAGCTATCGGACCCAACGGTGAAACTCTCAATGCGGAGGCTGCTTTTGAACTAGCTGACATTCCTTCTGGCTTCTTTGAGCTGCAACCTAAAGAAGGCCTCGCCCTCGTCAATGGCACTGCAGTTGGTTCCGGATTGGCTTCCATTGTTCTCTTTGAGGCAAATATTTTGGCCGTTTTATCAGAAATTATATCCGCTATTTTTGCAGAAGTTATGCAAGGAAAGCCCGAATTTACTGATCATTTGACCCATAAGTTGAAGCACCATCCCGGTCAAATTGAAGCCGCTGCCATCATGGAACATATTTTAGATGGAAGCTCCTACATGAAAACAGCTAAGAAATTACATGAAATCGATCCTCTCCAAAAGCCCAAACAAGATCGCTATGCTCTTAGAACGTCGCCTCAATGGCTTGGTCCACTAATTGAAGTGATTCGCTTCTCAACAAAATCTATTGAAAGAGAAATCAATTCTGTCAACGATAACCCATTGATTGATGTTTCAAGAAACAAGGCTTTACATGGAGGTAACTTCCAAGGAACCCCAATTGGAGTTTCTATGGACAACACCCGTCTGGCCATCGCCTCGATTGGGAAGCTCATGTTTGCACAATTTTCAGAACTCGTCAACGATTTCTACAACAATGGTTTGCCTTCTAATCTCTCCGCAAGTAGAAATCCAAGCTTGGACTACGGGTTTAAAGGTGCTGAAATTGCAATGGCTTCATATTGCTCCGAGCTTCAATACTTGGCAAATCCAGTAACCAGCCATGTTCAAAGTGCTGAGCAACACAACCAAGATGTCAACTCTTTGGGTTTAATCTCTGCCAGAAAAACATCTGAAGCCATTGACATTCTCAAACTGATGTCTTCAACATTTCTTGTTGCATTATGCCAAGCAATCGACTTGAGGCATTTGGAGGAAAACTTGAAGAGCACCGTGAAAGAAACGGTGAGGCAAGTAGCCAAGAAAGTTCTCACAACATCCTCCAATGGCACACTTCACCCATCAAGATTTTGTGAGAAAGATCTACTCCAAGTCGTTGATAGAGAGTACACCTTTGCTTATATTGACGATCCATGCAGTGCCACTTACCCATTGATGCAAAAATTGAGACAAGTTCTCGTTGAGCACGCACTCACAAATGCTGACAATGAGAAGGACGCAAACGCATCAATCTTCCAAAAGATCAGTGTATTTGAAGAGGAATTGAAGACGGTTCTGCCGAAGGAAGTTGAAAATGCAAGGTTGGCGTATGAGAGTGGAAACTCAAAAATTGAAAACCAAATTAAGGAATGCAGATCTTACCCATTATATAAGTTTGTTAGAGAAGAATTGGGAACAGGATTACTGACGGGAGAAAATGTGATATCCCCCGGAGAAGTGTGCGAGAAGGTATTTTCGGCCCTATGTCAAGGAAAGATGATTGACTCAATTCTAGAATGTTTGAAGGAGTGGAATGGTGCTCCCATCCCCATTTGTTAATTTCCTTTCTGCAGCTCATCCAAGAATATCATGTGCTCATGAGATGATTGCTGGCTATTATTTTTCACTTTTCAATTCCATTTCCCTTATTAATTCTATTCTCTATCCAAGAAAAATTAATAAATATGTTATGAAATTCTTTGCCAAACATGTTTGCAACTTTACATTTATTTGTAGTTTAGAAATGAAAAGCGCCAAGTTTGACTCCTGTTTTATTCTCATTATTATTGCAGAAGAAAATCTAATATCAATGTTTGGTACTAATGTTTTATCATATACTAGTTGAGATTCAAAAGTCATCAGAGGTATGATCAGTAAAATCATTTATACCTATCTGCAAAATCGGTGATTACTTATGTAGAAATCAGTGATTATTTACATGAACTAGTGGTAATTTTGTAATATTTTAGGCGCGAATTTGAATTTTTTGCTATTTTGCAAATAACTTTTTGGGCTGCTATTTTTCCAAATATTGAACTTTTTTCTGCTTTATGTGCAAGAGCCCCCAAACAAAATGGTGTATTGGTATATGTCAGATTATGTAAGGTGTATTGGTATATGTCTAGCGACTTAAGAGTGTATTGGTATATGCCTACTTATTTCTTATAATCAACTCTAGGTTTGTGATTGAGATTGTGGTCTAAAGTGTTTTCCTATTTTCTTGTGATGAGATAATACTAGTGGTGGTTAGTAATGTCCTTGAGAGAACTGGAGAAAGTGTAAGTAAGCTTATTATCTTTGTTAAGATTAAAGAGGGGTTAGTATTGGATTTGTAGTTTTGAGTAATTAAGAGTAAAACAGGACCTTTGACACACTTTAAGGGAGAGAACATAGGAAGCCCTATACCATACATCCTGTTGCCTCTGGAGGAATGCACGTTACATCATAGCATCACGACAAAATGAAGGCGGAAACCCAGTTGGGCGTTCCTGCGTACCTGACAGGCTGAAAGAAAAGGACATCTCTGATATGGCACAACCTATGCCACAAGACAGCTTCATCCTCGGACTTTGTAGCAGCAACCAAAGCATGTGTGGGAGGCTTAATTGACTTGATTATGAACAAGACATTGATCTTTGTAGCAGTCATTATAGTCTCGTTGTTCCTCATTACATTCAATACTCCATTTTTTCCCTCATAGAAGCAGCCCATGGTAGTCCAGATACTACCTTTTGTTCACTAACAGTTGCATTAGTTTCTTTGTGGTTCTCACCATTCCTGTCATTCCTTTCTTTCCATTTGTCTTGACAGATCTTCTTGAAATGACATTCTTTGTGACAAATGGAGAATTACAATGTCTATATTGCTCTCTTTCACAAACAACCCTTCAGAGTTGGATGAATCTGCTGCCAGATCCTTCTTCATCTCCAACACTTTCGTTCTTGCAGCAATTACGTGGCTCCTTAAATCTCCATACTCATCACAACATTTACAGCCTTCTAGACATCTGTTAAAGAATTTAGCAAGATGACACCCTCACTTTCTTTACCTATCTTTCACCACAATTTACATAATCCATAGTCAGCTTCTTTAATTCATCAAGATTGTTTTTCAAATTCTTCGATGGGATTCCTCTTGTATGTGAAGAGCTTCTCTCGAATATGGGATCTTGTTAGACAAATATGTCTTTCTTTACATGAATTTTAGCTTTTCCCAGATCTCTGCTCTGCTGCTGCTGTATCCAATTCGATAACTTGTCGAAGAAGATTGTCTGTAAGGTTCAAGATGATGGTGCTATAGGATGTGTCTTTCATAAGTTGTATCTCCTCTGGCTTCATTGTCTCTGAAATCTTGCATTAACCCCAGCTTAAAGTCCCATCTAAATTTAAATCTTGGTTATCGACCGACATTGATCTACACTGTCAATCTAATACCAATATATTATGAATCAATGAAAGTTCTAAAAACAAAACCAGGCAAAGATCCAATGATCTAACTCTATCAAGACTCACTCAATTCTAAGCTTAAGAACAATACAATAACTATGAAAGAAGAACACTCAATCAATCTCTCTCTCCCTTTGCCTTTCCAGATTACAAGAGATTCAAAATTGAAGTGGAATCATTAACTAAATATGAAGACTAAAGTAAGCTATTTAAACAACACATTGCTAGCTGTCAAAAACTAACAGATTTTCGTGGGGAAAAAAAAGGTTAATGAAGCTGTTAGCAATTGGTTAGCTTTTCATGTCAAATCAGCAAGCTTTCAGCTCCTTACTTATTATTTTTCAAGCTATATTCAATATTAAATCAGTTGGAATAACTGAATATTAGTTGTTGTCTTTAGTTAAAACAGAATCTAGTTAGAAATAACTGCCAATGTCTTTTAGTAATAAAAACCTTAAAATCTAATAATGTAATCATGCATGAAAGGAAGAGTTTGATATGCAATTTGTTCAAAGCAATCAATATACATTTTTGGTTTTGTTCATTGTGCAAGTTTGTTTCCTTGGAACTTTCTTAATAGTTGTGCTAAATCATTGTGGGGAAAAAAACCAAAATAACTTTATAGCCTGCATAAGCAAAAGTTTTTAATTTCTAAGACTTAAAAAACTATGAGCCAATTTTTTTAAAGGTTTATACATAAAACAATTAAAAAAATATTCCAATGACGAAGATCAGGGAACAAAAATATCATCCCTAATACAGCTAGAATGAAAAATAAACGAGGCAACAAGCCACATAAATAAAAGCTAAAGCTAGAAAAACTAGACATTGACAAATACACCATCTAAAATAGAGACTCAAATTACATAACAGAAAAAGCTTATCCGGAACTAATATTAGATCAAAATTATCTAATGGTTAATAGAAAAATGAGGTTGTAGTATCCATCTTGACCAATCTTTCCGTTTCCTTATTTGGTCACCCTGTTACATGAGATAAATAAATTCAGATTAGAATTCAATAATGAAAGTTTCATGCTATGTGATTTGCAATAAATATTTTTTCAAGATAGAAATGTTATTAGATAAAACAGGTGAACTATATATATATATAAAGCAAATTATTTAAAATCAAACATCTCCAGTAATACTTACTTGTACTTCTACAATGGTTGAGTTTTTTAGTGCGAATCGAATGAGGTAAGTATCTTTTGTTAGTTCTACCATCTAATTAGTCAAAAGTAAAACAAACATTTAGAAGAAAAATAAAATAAAATATAAAGTAGATGACATGCATAAAACAATGATTTGAGAATAATATATATACTGTTTATAGCCAAGAAAGAAATTGAAAAAAAAAGAATCAATTTATAAGATCAAATAAAAAAGTAAAAATATGCATTATATTTTGGTAAAAAAAAGGTCAAATTAGGATTGAAACCACAACTAGGAGAAAATATGGTTGCCTAAATTATAAAATTCATACAAAATAATATAAAAATAAAATATTTATTGTTTAGATAAGAGGAATAAAAACGTACCCTTTTAAAACCAGCAATCACGCTTATGTGAACCCATCCATTAACATCCATGTGTTGTCTTAGATATGTATCCTTGATTAAATTCTCATCGCTGCAATAACGAGCCCCATTAATATTAGGAAGAAGAAGAAAAACTAATTATGTATTTTTTTTTTTTTTGTGACAAAATAAACTAGAGTAATAAAAAAAGTACCTAAAATAGTAATTAACTTGGTTTACTATTTTATGATGTAATTCAAAATCCAAAAATGGAAATGGCCTTCCTCCATAGAATGGTGGCATTGGAAGAGGTTTTGGTGTATTTAAAGGAGTGTTGAGTATACGATGACCATGAGGTGGTACAAAACCTGTCGATAAAACAATAAAGATGATTAAAAATTGGTGATTCTTTATCATATATATGTTACAGTGTGCCATTTTTAATTAATTATCATGACCAAATTAATTAAACACTAAAGTGCACTCTAATTAACTACCAATCACTAATTCATGAAAAATAATATAATATGTTAAAAAAATCTCTCTCTACTATCATAAAGAAAATTTTTATTTAAAAATATTAAATATCAAACACAAAGATTTGATAATTATATAAAAATATGTTATAGGAATCACATTACTACCAATTTTATTTATTTTCTAAATTACTAAATATCATTCATAACAACTATATAGTGTGTATATATATATATATATAATTGAGATTTTAAAATATTAAGAAGAAATATGAAATTTAAATCTTATCTTGATATATAAAATATGTTTTAGTAATCATATTACCACCAATTTTCTTAATTATACTAAAATATCATTCATAACAACTACACAAATAAAATTGTATGTTTATACTGGCATGGCCAAACACTTCTCCCATTTGAGTCTTTTGCTCTTCCAATATTCGGACAATTTAGCAACTTTTCTTTTTTAGTCTTTTACTCTTCCAGTATATCAACAGTTTTGTATTACATTATCCAAATGATTATATACTATCGTTGTTTAATCTATTATTCTAACAGTAAATTATCTCATTATTTTAAACAAGAATGATAGTTAATCTATTAAAATTTTCTATAATATTTTTAAAGAAAAAACATGTTTTGAAAATATTTAAAAACTTAAAAAGAAAATAGAAAAAATGAAGCTTACTTGAGAACGGTGAACGGGTTATAGGGCTGTCATATACGTAATAAGGTCCGACGGTGGAAGACGGGATATGAGGATGAAAATATGGGTAGTACATGGGGTATGATCCCCAACCATGTTCAGCCTCTAGCCATTGCGGCACTTGAGAAGATTCATTAACATACCGATTTTGATTTTGATTTTGATTTTGAGTATGTTGATCACTCACTTGTTTTGGAAAAGAAGGTAAATAAGAGGGTTTGATCGGGACAGTAAGAGAAGATTCTTGACATAAAGAAGGTGAGAAAAAAGTCATTGATGGAATTAAGCAACGAGGAAGGGGTTGATTTCTTAGAGGAATGAACAAAGAAATATCACCGAAGCAAGAGGAAATATCAGAGGAAGAAAGGGTTTCTTGGTTTGGAAAAAGAAAATATGAAAGAATGAGGAAAGAGAAGGCTTCTTGCGTTTTGATGAATGAATGATGGATGGGTTTATATAACAAAGGTTTCCTAAAAGTAAAGAAAGTGTTATCTGATCATTGTTGAAGTTTCCTAATTCTTGGAATGTGTTTATCTCATTTTCTTAAATTTTATCTCTCTTCACATTTTCCATATCTATAATATCTCCTCTTCAAATTCCTAGTCGTTTTCTCTCTGCGTAAATCAATTATCTCTCCTTATCTCTATTGTATACAATTTATTATTTCATTAATATATTTAGATAAATGTTTTCTACATATAAAATGAAATACAAATAATTAACAAAAGACAATTATTATTGATTTATAGTTTTGTTTTTTTATCTTACTCATTAAAAGTTATTTTTTTCATTAATTTTAATCAGTATTGGAGATACTGTTTAATATATTTATTATTCATTGTTTATTAAATGTTATTATTATATTTAATTTGAAAGAAAAAATAATTATTTATATAAATAATAATTTGTGTCTAAGAATTATAGATAAATTTCTAAAATTTAGATATAGAATTTTATTAAAATTAATGGTTTTATAAATTAAGATAAATAAATTAATAGGTATTAAAACCATGATTTGTTTAATTTAATAATCACTGATGTTATCACTTTTAATTGATATTTTGATTATATTATATTAATTTTATTCAAATGGTAATGTAAGGAATTACAGTTAGTTAGCCAAAGCACAAAAGAGAATTAACAGTTAAAAAAACAAGGAAATAGATTTGATTACGGAGAAAGCGGTAGAGATGTTACCGGGGCGGGGTCGGGGAATGGCTTCCCCATCCCATTATCATTTACCATATTACTCATTTTCCCTCCTTTTCCTCCGATTTTATAATTTAATCCAGTTTAATGTTGATTAAAATTCATATTTTAAAATTATTTAAAATGAAAATAAAAATTAATGTTTTTTTTAGTGAAAAATAAAATAAAAATTAATGTATTAACGTACGCATTTAAAAAAAGGAGAAATTTTATTGGATAGCAGAATTTTTAGCAATATTTAAAAATATAGCATTTTTAAAAAAGTATTTGCAAATATAGCAAATTCTTAAAAACTTTCATTCATGTGATTAGAAAAATCAGTGATAACTTATAAAATAATCAGTTATTATTATCAGGTAATCAGTGATTCCTGCACAAAATATCAGAATAAATCAATTATTACTTGTGAAGATATCACTGATTACTAGTGGCAATTTTGTAATTTTCAGGTCGAATTTAATTTTTTTGCTATTTTTGCAAATAAGTTTTTTTTACTGCTATTTTTATAAATATTGGACCTATTTTTGTTATTTTTGCAAGAGCCCCTTAAAAAAAAGAATGAAAAGAAATAAAATGATCGATGATGAGAGTTCGATGTGGTAGAAGGAAGAATTATAATATAAAAGAACATTTGAAAACATGTGTATAAATTCTGGGTAAAATATCTTTCTGGTGCTTGAGTTTTGAGGTTTAATAACAATTTGTATTTTATTTTAAAAAAAATAGTTTGTATATATTTCATTCTCAAATTTTAAAGAATATATCAATTTGATCTCAACTATTAATTTCTTCTTTCATTAATATAAAAAAAAATAGATAAAATAGACACAAATTTTTGAAACTCATGAATATGTAAAAAAAAAAAAAAATCCCCTTTTGAAACGTTATTTCATATGTTAATACATTTTCCAACATACTTTCTAAAAACTAACTTTCTTTTTTAAAAAAAAGGTCCTAATTAAAACCAATCAAACACGATACTCTGCACCCACTCAAATCCCATTGTTTTTTATTTTAGGATAAGCCCTTTAGTCCCTGAGTTTTAGAGGTCGTGTCCACTTGGTCCCTGCGTTTTTAATTTGTGTCTAAGTGGTCCCTAAATTTTGGATGTTGTGTCTATTTGGTCAATGCGTTTTCAATTTATGTCTGAGTGGTCCCTGAGTTTTAGAAATTGTGTGTGTTTGGTCCCTAGATTTTCAAAAATTATTAGAAATAAGTTTAATTGGTCTTTAATTTAACGTATTCGTTAATTTCTTACCATATTATTGATTTAACGCTGACATATCATATTTAATTTGGTCAAAATACGAAGAAAGAATTAAATATTATTTCCAATATTTCATTAATCTAGGCCTAAAATTTGATATAATAATTAATATCATGTTAGTATTTTGGTCAATTATTGATATTATGTTAATGAGTTAACAAATTAAAAAATAATTAAACTTATTTCTAATAATTCAGGGACTATTTAGATACAAATTGAAAAACTCAGGGACCAAATAAATATAATATTTAAAACTCGGGGACTAAATACACACAAATTGAAATTTAGGGACCAAATAGATACAATATCCAAAACTCATGGACCACTTAGACACAAATTGAAAAACGTAGGGACCAAATAAACATGACATCTAAAACTTAAAGACCAAATGAGTACTTTACCCTTTATTTTATCAAAACCAATCCAGCCAAGCTGTGTTTCCCTCAATTATAATTAAATTATAATTTATTCAAATATCTTCTTAAATTAAATTTGTACTATTTCATTTTGAATAAAAAATTATCTTCTAAATTGATATATTAATTTATAATTATCATCATCAAACTTTATGATTTAAAATAACGATATTATTATGCATCTATTTAAATATATGTTAAATATCAATCCCATATTTCTTTTTTAATTTAATATTTATATTAGTGTTAAATTAAAATTGATTTTATTTTTTAAGATTATTATTAAAATTAAGGATAAATATCAAGTGTTTTATAAAAAAATAATAAAATCTAAAAAAAAATGCTAACTACCCCATTATTATTATTATTATTATTATTATTAATTCAGAATACCATGTCAGGAATATGTTTTTACCAAAACCAAGAGCTAGATAAATGGGTTGTTTGAAATTTTTGTAGCTTTTGAAATAATTGCTATCAGCTATGCGGTAGAAAAAATCAATTGTATCGCAAATCATATTAGTGTTTGGTAAATTCAGCTTTTACAGAAAAATAGTGTTTAGAAAATTGATATAAGATTAATGTTTATGTTTATAATAGAAGAATTATCACAATTATCATTAATTTAAAATCAAATAAAGTTTTTTTTGGCATAAAATAAGCTTTTTTTTTTTTATTATAACTCAATTACAATTAATTTGATCTCAAATAAAAAGATTTTTTTTAATATAAAACCAAGTACAAAAATTAAAGATGTTAAAAAGAAAAATAAGAATTATGGAGATAATGTTTGATTATTAAAATATATATATATATTTATATATATTATATGTTCATTCTGAATAAAAGAATATTGGTAAAACTTTATTACAACTCAACTAAATTTATATTAACTTGATCACAACTATTCATAAAATATCATAATAAAAATATAGAAATAATGTTTAGCGTCTAAAAGTGTTGTGAAATATATAATTTTTTTGAGATATTGTCTACAATTATTCATGAATTTTTTTATTAATTTAAATTTAAACTCTAATGTGATTTTTTAATATAAAAATATTATCAAATTATATCTGTGATTACAATTTTCCATGAAAATTTTGTTTTGATAATACAATTATAATAATGAAACTCAAATAAAAAAATATTACAAAATTCTCAATTCCATGAATAGCGGCAGAGTTGTGGACATAAATAAGATTATTTGATAATCTATTTTTTGAAAGCAGCTACTCCCCGGGGAAATTTTTTTGGACATTGTGAACGATTCTTTTTCTGTCTTTTTTTTTATTTTGTTTTAGATTTTCAAATCAATTAGTCTGAAGTCCGTCTTTTCAATCTAATAAAAATTCATTTAATTCGTTTTTCTCTTCTTCCTCCTTAAATTTCAAATCTTGATTTTTTTTTCTTTTCATTTTGTCTTTTGAATTTCAGATTCGTTTTATCTTTTTTGTCTGAGATCCATGGTTTTCTCTTTCATTTATGAACGTTCTTCATTTCTAATAACAGAAAAGTTCTTTCTCTGCATCTGAAATTCAAGCTCTTTCCCTCTCTCTCTGAAGAACAACATTAAAGAAGAAGGAGAAGAAGATTTTCTTTCCTTCTCTCTCAATCGCGTCACTGATTTCAAGGAATATGGATGAGGTAAGCTTTCTAAAAAACGCATTTTTAATTTCCCTTTCTTCCTCAAATCAACACTTAATTCTAAACATTTTTCATGTAATTGTAATTTATAGGTAGCTACGATTGCAGTAGATCTTCCTATAACGGATATCCAAATTTTACCAGAGAAATTTGAGGAAGAAAACCTCAAAGATCCATCAATTCATTGTGATCTTTGTGATACGGAAATTGTTCATAAAATTGCTCAAATTTTCCTCCCGGGCTTAGCTACTGCTAGTGTAGATAACACAAGCGGCGATATTTTCCGAAACCCGGGTTCTGTTGCTGCTGATATTAGGAAAGAAATGGTTGAATATCTTACACAAAGGAGTGAAAGTTGTGTTGCTGAATCTATCATTCTAGAAACTGCACCAGATGCTGAAGTTTCTGATCACCCTTATGATATAATCTCTGATTTTGTTGATGATTTTGCTAGTTCTAAGAGAAATTTGTTTAGTAGAGTTTCTGGATGGCTTCTTAGTGAAAAAAGAGAGGATAAGATTGATGATTTTGTTCAGGAAATGGTCGTAAATGGATTTTGGTCGCTTGATCGTAGAGAAGTAATTGCTCGAGCTTTACTTAAGAATGTTGATTTTAAGAATGAGTTTCATTGTGACATGAAATTTTACTCTTTGGATGAACAAGCTGAACACGTTGAGCATTGTAGCTTTAGGACTTTGACTTGCACAAATGAAGGGTGTAGTGCTAGATTCCGTGCAAGTCATGCGGAAAAGCATGATTCGATATGCCCATTGAAGATAATTTTGTGTGAACAAAACTGCTCTGCTAGTATTATGAGACGTGAAATGGACAGACATTGTATAACTGTTTGTCCAATGAAGCTTGTGAACTGCCCTTTCCATACTGTGGGCTGTCAATACCCTGTTCCTTATTGTCTGATAGAACGACATTGTTCCGACAATCTTCATTCACATTTATTGTATATTCTTCAGAATATACACAAGGAGTCATCTATTGAGGATCTGAAGCAAAGACTGCAACAGCTTGAAAAGGTGAGATATTGGGATTTCTTTGAATAGTGAACTCAATTTAGGCCCGTTTTATTATGGTTTCAATTTTCATTTCTGGTTTATAAAATTTAAGCTTGTTCACCCAATAATTTCTACATCATGTTTGGTGAATCAATTAATAGACATCGATATCTCATCATTCTGTCATATAAGGCAGCATTAGCATAAGTGAACTGCATTTTGTTGGTGGATCAATATGATATAATTAACAGACATAGATATCACATTTGTTTGCAATGGTGAAAAACTGATCGCCTGCCATATCAAATCTACAGTCGTCTAATCAAACTGAGAAAAACATGTGGTATATCGGAGTGTGAACTGATTTCAAATCCGTTTGTTGTCTATTATAGCAATCTTTGCTTTATTGAATACATGAGTTGATATTCTTTAGCCACTCCATGATGATATAGGGAAAATTGCAAATATAAACTACAAGTCTATAACTAACTACTTTGATGTGTTAATTTCTTATTAGCTTTTTCTGCCCAAATTTTGGTTTTACTTCAGAATTAAGTTATGATGTCAAAAGCATACAATGAGTAATGCGAGCATTTGTCATTTAGAAAAGTTCAGTTAGAGATAACTACTACATGGGCTACTATATTAACGGGACCACGTCCATGAACAATGTATTTGGTCCTTCATACACATGAATCATGATTTGGTATCATGTATCTTAACAGGTTAATCTAAAAAATATATCCTTCATATTGTTAGCAGAGTAATGTAATATATTTATTAAAATAATGTCACCATTAAAATTTATTTTAGGAAATATCATTGTGATACTATAATTGAAATATGGTCAGTATGATTTGTATAACCTAGAGCATATGGATATCTGTTTCTCGATGAAATTCATTATTTTGTTTTGTTTCTCTATTTTTTCCTGCATACGGTTTCATTTCACTTGGAATGTAAGATGAACCATTTGTTATCACAGTAAGAAATTATAAATTAAAGGGCCTGGGAGGTCGTACGTCAAATGGGAATAGATATTGCTGGTCAGTTGTTATATTGAGGGTAGAATAAATGACTAATTTTACTTCTGCCTAATAGTGGAAGCTTTTTGATCTAGTAGTGATTTAACTTAGTATCAAAGCATGAACAAGAAATTTAAATTCAAACATCTTTGACATTTTTTTCCCGTCATTTCATATTAAGAGTCGACATGTTGACTAAATGATTAAATTTGTTTAGTCTAACAGCTTGAAGGTGGTTTAACACGTTGTCTATCTACCCCTTGCATAATGTATCATATAATGTAATGATATTACTTCCAAACCTACATTGCTAAATTCTAACTCATGTTCTAATAATTTTTCAGGTATCTTCATTTGACAACCTTATGGGGACTCAAAACTTGAGAGCGCTAACCTTGGCAGTTAAAGAAATGGAAGCCGAGTTAGGACCATTAGAAGTCCGTTGCAAGAATGAGGAAATGGAAAAAACGAAGGATGCTTCTGATTCAACACCTTTTCCATAGGAAGCTGAAAGATAAATTCTGACATTATTTGGAAATTCTTATTTTCAGAATGATTAACTTGGTCAAAAAGTCCAATGCGAAACACTTCCATTTCTTCTTTATTACCTTACGGTTATTCTGTCAACATTACATGGTCAGTTTTCTTATTTTTCCTATCCAAAAGGAGGGATGTCTCGCTTTCCCTCGTTATTCTTTCTTATACTATTTGATTTATGCTGCTCAATGCAATTTTGTAAAAAAATTTCCTTTCATTCAACTACTGACAGTGCTTCTTTTTATGAACCTGCATTACGTCTTGATGTAAGAGGATGTTCTAATTGTTGATTACAATATAGATTTCAATGGAATTTGATGGAAAAATCTTATATATAGTTCGTAATTTTATATTTTATATGTCTTTATATCTTATTTGAGTCAGTGGATTTCATGAATCCCTTGTATATTATTCCTGGTATTTATCAATTTTGTCACGGGAATTCTGCATACTTTCTCCTCTAGAAATTACATAATGCGATATAATCAGAGATAATTTATCCCGTATACTTGATGCTCATGTTGCAACTTTTGCCAGAAACATTTTCATTTTTATTTTCACTCCATGCTTATAATGAAAGTTCGTTGTATATATTAAACTGTTGTTTGGAGTTCATAAAATGATTTTTTCTTGTTTTCTATGTCAATGTATTAGCACTTGAATTTTGTAAAGGTGAGTAATGTAGTACCTTAGTGAGGAAAATAAGACTTCATTTTTTATTATTAATGACATTTGTACAGCCTTATATGAGTGACATAGTCGGTTGAGTAACTTATAGGGGTTATATACTAAAATACTAGACTTGATACTATTCCTCAAAATGGAGTGAGGGGATGGAATACAACCATCTGGGATAGTAAAGATAACTATTGAGAAGCTGGTAGAGGTTTTGTAGTATCAGCAAGCTGATATTGTTGATGAACTGTTTGATAGTATAGAATCCCGGCTATCTTCTCCCCGAACAAAATGACAACCGAAGTCTATGTATTCGATAAGCTCATGAATATCGGATTAAAGTAATTTGGAGTGTTGCTTAGTTATCACAAAACTATAAACCAGAAGTAGATTCTTAAACTCGATACTCAAATATGAGCGTGTGAAACAATTTGTTTCTTGGACTTCCACAAAATCAATGAATGGCTAAGAAACACACAATAATCATAGATAGACTTGTGAGAATCCCAATCAGCTTAAAAGAACACACGCGACTGCGAGGATGAAGACGTAGAAAACAATAAACCTTGACCACGCAGTGATTTAAGATACCCAATAAAATGGAAGGCTACATCAAGGGTGAAACCTCCTTGGTTGAGTAACCAAATGGCTTAGCCTGTGAATAAACTAACATATCTAATATTCAAGCTCAAAATTTAATTCAATAAATAATTGACGGGGAAAATTTATTGAATTAATAAAACTCATTTTAATTCAATAAATTATTATTATTGAATAAAGGAACAAAATTAAAAAAAAACATTAATATTAAATATTCAAGGAAAAAACCCTATAAATTAGTATTTTCACAAGGTAACATAACCCAAAAAAGATTTGAATGACCGACACTAATCTTAGTAGAAGTGGGTAAGACGGAAACACTTTTGTCTTCCAAGTTAAATATGTAAAAATCTCTATCCAATAGTGAAGTAAAATAGATGGAGTTTCTTTTGATTCCCGAATTACCTTTGACACTACAAGCAAAGCCTTGATAGTGATTTAAAAAGATGGCATTGTCGTTTATATTATGAAGCTTTTCCCACTTCATATCCTCAAAATTAGCTTTGTAGATAATAAAATCCAAAACTCCATCACTACCATCTCCCATCATAGGTTGATAAATATACAAAAGTTGGCCATCTAGTTCAAGTAGATAAAAAAAGGCCTCACATACTCTTGGAGTTTGAATAGGCAATCCAGTCCATAAGATCTCAAAGTTACAAGGATTTTCATAATTAGCTTTTGCCAAAGCATCAAAAATAGTAACAGCATAAATCATTCCTTGAAAAGACGTAGCGGTTGATATTTCAAAATCATCAATCATAAAGGTTTGTTTCACAAATTGATCTTGTCCCGGTTGCCAAAGAAAAAGATGTTCTGTACCAAACTCGATTATAATAACCTTACAATTAGGATCAGTTGGAGGAGCAGTCACAATGCATGATTTTCTTTTGTAACGAACTTCAACCATTTGTGGAAGTTGAAGTCTTTCCATAGACATGAGATTCAAAAGAAAGTTGGGTCCTGACTTATCATAATTTTCAAACAATAACCAACAATTATCAAGATTCCCACAAAACCACAACGACATGTCCGATGAGTTTGGAATGTAGTAGCGTCGTTCAATAAAATTGAAAAACATGATTTTTTCTTTTTCCTTCTTTCTTTCGTCGCATACAAGAAGCCAAGGATGACCGCAACAATTGACAACATCAGAATTAAGCAATTTATTGCTACCCAATAAAACCTCCATTTATTCTCAATATATTTGATGATTTTTTTACCAGAACGGCCGGCCAGGTTTCAGTCGTGAACCAAAACCAAATTTTAATCAAAATTCGATTTTTTTTTTTTTTTTCCTTATAGGAGATAAACACAAAACCCAACCTAGGGTTCCGATTCTTATTTATAATCTCTCTTTTTTTTTTTCCTTATAGGAGATAAACACAAAACACAACCTAGGGTTCCGATTCCTATTTATAATCTCTCTCTCTCTCTCTTTTTTTAACAAAATAGCAATTTATCGTTGTAAGAAATATCTTATTTTATCTTGATTTTACCATTGACACTTTACAATTTTATTTTAATCAAGGTAGATATGGTACCTGGTCCAATTAATTTTATTTTTTTAAATTAAAATTTATTGATTTTTTTTATAGTACAAAAAGTTAAATTGTTTATAAATCGAGGTTTTGGATGGAAAATAAATCCCCAAAAATAAGTTTTATATTTGGAAACTTTTAATTTTCATAGATTTTATCCAAGAAAATTAAAATTAAAATGTAAAATCGATGATTTTGTTTAAAAAATTAAAGATTGGGTTGCTTAGGGTTTCGATTCCTAATCAAAATATAAAGGTATTAGGGAATAGGTTTGAAGAATATAATAATGTTATAGTTGCTTAGGGTTTCGATTCCTAATCAAAATATAAAGGTATTAGGGCTGCCCTAGTTTATGTTTATCTCTTAATTAACAGTTTTGGGTTTTCCTCTTTATTCCAATCATCTATCTCTCCCTCGTCTGATCCGTTCTGGTAAAGCATCAACAGCAAAAAAGAATTAAAAAGGATCTTCTTCTTTAGTTGTTTGCAGGTTTTTTACTCTTCTTTTTCGTTTACCGTTCCGTTATAGATTTAATGACTTTTTCTTTTCTTTTTTCATTCTGTTAAAATTTATTTAACAAATAGCATTGAATAAACTATAATGGATTGAGTAGTTTAAGATGTAAAAAATTATGTGATTACTGTTCGTAGGTATAATAATTAATTGTTAATATACCATGACTGATAAACCTAATATACTTGTATGAAATAAGGTTATTTTTATGACATTTGGTTATTAAATTTTAATATGTGATTGCTTTTCGGAATCGCAGGTATATTATAATAATGGAATCACGATCATTATGGTTAGATATTCCTGAAGAAATTCTTACAATAATTTCTTCACATCTCTATGGTAAAGATATAATTATCTTGTTATATTGCATTTGTAAATCATGGCGATCAGCCTTAAGCAGTGTTCGACCATTTCCACCTCCTCCGTCTTCTCCACTCTCTCAATATCCCTGTCTTTTGTTTCTCAATATGAAGAACCGATTTTACCATCCCATTTACGATGGCATATACAACTCTCACATCTCTAAATTATTCGATCCTGACTCTCATCTTTGTTTTTCATATAATAATTGGCTACTCCTTCATCAACCTCACTCTCTCTTATTTATTAACTCATTCACAAATCACAAAATTAAAATTCCTTCTCCTATTTACAACGGCGTCGTTGATCGCAAATTTTATGCCCTCTCTTGTTCCTCCCACCCAACTTTCCCCGATTCCACTCTCTTTGGGATTTCAACTTCGGATCATGATCAAAGAATCATCATCATCAGCACAAGAAAACGCGGCCAAGATGATTGGAATTCCCATTCATTTTCTTTTAAAATTGGAAAATTTACCCCATCTCGTTGCAAGCCAGTTTTTCACAACAACTCTTACTTTTTTCTTGGTAAAGCAGGAAACCTGGCTATTTTTAATCCTCCCAAATGCACTATTGAGTGTAATAATAAGTATATTCGACGAAAACTTAGGTCATGGTCGTTTCAGAGGTTTTTGGTTCAAGTTGAGAGGGAACTTGTAGCAGTATTTTTAAGCCTAAACGGAACGTGGTTGCGTGTCTTCAAACTCAATCATTCTCAAAAGGATTGGGATCCTTTGTATTGCTTGGGGGATCATATTTTGTTCCTTAGTTATCATGCTTCATTCTCACAACTAGCTACGAATAAATTAGTGACTGGAAACAAAATATATTTTCCGAAATTCTATCAAGGAAGTATGATTTATTATTGTTTATCAACTCGAGAGTATCACTCTCAAGATGGTCGATATCACAGTAAACATCTTTACGACACTCAAGATTTTTCCCATTGCACTACTTGGGTGAAGCCTAACTATGAGGAAGCTAGCTCCCTTGTTGAGCCCTGGTTTAATGATTCTAATTCTGATGATACAGATTCCGCTTCTTCTGATTCTTTTGATTCGGGTATTGCCTCTGATTCAGGCTCTGATTCCGATTCCAATTCCAATTCCAACCCTGGTACTGATTCTAATTCCGATGATACAGATTCCGCTTCTTCTGTTTCCGACTCTGATTCTTTTGATTCGGGTATTGCCTCTGATTCAGGTTCAGGTTCCGATTCCGATTCCGATTCCAATCCTGGTACTGATTCTAATTCTGAATCTACTATCATGGTGTGATGATAGTAATTATTGTCATTTTGTATATCATATGATTTGTTTATGGACAGACAAAACATTCCTTTTTCGTATTTCAAAGTTAAAATATATGTTTTTTTTATATTCTTGTTGGTACTGATTTGAAAGAAAATGTGTTTTTAAATTCTGAAAAACCTTCAGTTTATTACCTCTTTCGGGGAATTTTTTATATCATTAATTTACCTGATTCTACTACTCTAGTCTTTATTAGTTTGTTAAATAACAGAAAAACAATTTATAATTGAAATTGTCAAATATTTTCAATAGTCACATAGATACATATTTATCTATACTATCTAAAAAGTGGTTTAAAAGGAAAAACTTTTGATTTTCCTTTAAGCCCCCTATAATTCATTTTAATTTCTATTAATGTCGTCATTCCATAATTAATAACCATTTCAGTTAATTAAAAATAATGCAATAAATTTTACTATATTTATCAAATTAATTTCTAATAAAAATTTCGAAACAATTCGTAAATAAGAGTGTGGATCTTCACAAAAGAAAAATGTGAATCTTTAAGAAACGTTTGTCATTTTACTATATTAAAAAATTTGCCATTTTTTCACATTTAATTACGAGAAGTAATATAATAAATTAAAATTTTAAACAAAATAAAATAAAATTTCATAAGTTTCGGTTATCATAAATAAAATTTATAGATGAAAAAAAAATCAATAGAAAAAAAAATCATATAATTGTTTCTTAACTTTATTAAAAAAAATTGTTTTCTTGACGAACTTAAGTTGCTTGAGCAATAAAAATTGAAAATTTCTATTATTTTCTCATAAATGCGATAGTTATTTTAAACACCTCTTGACATTCTAAAAGTTAAGAAAAAAGGTGGGTAAATGGAAAATAAAGATTGAAAACAGAAATTAAGTTTTGCTGTTTTAAAGACTATTCAACTACTTTACTATAAATTGAGTTAGATATGAGATTGAAAATACTTAATTTAGTATCGACAAGAGGCTTTTGATTGGGTTATGATTAATTTAGTGTATTCGAATTTGAGTAATGGATGGATGAGTAGAAAATATCGACAAGAGGCTTTTTTGGGTTTTCTCAACTTTGCCAGACGCAGTACCTCATCTCAAGTGCTGATTTTTTTTTCTCAAGTATTAAACATTTATATTATTCTGTTTTTTTATTTAATTATTAAAGTGTTCTTATAGTGGCTTTTTCTATGTAATTTAAGAAATATGATTTATGAAATTATAATTAAATTTCTCTTTTTATAATAAGATTGATTAAAAGTCTTTAATCTTTCTAAACTAACTCAAAAATGAATTTTAGTGACATAAAAAAAAAAGAAAAGTTTTAGTGAAAAACTTTTCATTTCCCTTATAACGACCTATAATTTCAATTAAAGTCTATAAGGCTCTCTCATACATTTAATTTATATTTTAATATTAGTTTTAAAGAATATTTCAATAAGTAAAAATTATTCTTTAATACATGAATAGTTATAATTATGTTTAAAAGTATTATATCAAACAAAATTTAAATCAAATAGTAAATAACTTCCGGTTAACTAAAAAAAACTAATGAAACAAATTGCATATAAAAATGTCACTAACTATCTAGATGTGGTGATAGAGTTGTTTCTTTCAATAGAATCTATGTATGAGTCAAATCTATTCAAATATACACTATATATAAATTTTTTAATTTAAAACAACCATTAAAGATTGCTAATTTTGAAATTTTTTAAGACTTTTCATACAAACAATAAGTTATAGATAAAATTATTGAAATTGAATTTCAACTTTAAAAATATTAATAGATAAATGCGTGCACCGCATATGGTGAAAACTAGTACAAGAAAAAGGGACAAATTGCAGGAGTTATTTAGATGTAATTTTTTTTATGAGGAAGGAAATAACAAAAAAAACACTCAATTTCTTCACTCTAGATGCAAGCCCTTAGGCCTCAACAACTATCCATTCACTTGTGACTTAACTTTCTCTTTATGCCCTTCATATTCATTTGTACTCTTGGTTAAAATTTTAGACAATTATTTTTATGTTAACAATAAAAAGAAAACACATGAATTAGTGTCAACGGGTATTTCGAGAGACCCATGAAATCTAACACGAAAACACCATCAAGAAACAAACAAAGCTTTGAATTGGATTAATCTTTTTTTTAGCAAAATTTAAGAACACAATTTGTCAAGTAAATATTTAAAGCAAATAGACATGAGTAAAAAGAAACATATCTTTTAAATAATGTGAAAGTTGATGGAACTCAGTAGATACATGGTGCCAAACAACTTAACCTTGCTTCAAATGTGATTGCCTTGTTTGTATTCTTAACATTGAAAACAAATAATGGCTCCTATTGCAAGAAATATAGATAGAGAAGTGAACAATGACTTGAGGACAATTTGAAGATCAGAGAAGTGAGTGACGATGTGAAATACAGAGATTGATAATCGTACGACAACGTGAATTTCAAAGATTGAGTGAGTAAATTTGGAATCCAACTGATTAACCTGGAATTGAAATTAGTGAAGTTCAAACCTTGACGTGAGCTGATATGAAAACCCTAGATTTTGATCAAGAACCCCTTTAAGAACCCTTGAGTCACCAAGATCTAAAACCCCCAAAGCAATTTAGCAAAACCCAAGGACCATGAGTCAAGAAGATTATTCCTAGATCTATGATCTTAAAATAAGAAGAACTTGTTTCTTATCTCAAGATTGAAACAATCCACAAACACTTTAAATCAAGAGTGTTTGATTGTTTCTAAACAAGTAATCTAAAGCAAGACTACTAACTTATGCAATGGACAATCATCCAAGCAAGAGGTTTCAAGCCAAGAGGTAACTTTTCAATTCATCAAATCTGAATATTAGGGATACAAAAAGTCTTTAAATAGTCAAGAGAGCCTAAAACAATAGCCCAAAAGCAATCAGCCCATAATAAAGTTGTTGAAAAAACTCACTTTTCTTGTAGTGCTAGAAGGCTCTATTTGAGATCGTCTATAATTCCGTTCGCAATTGACAGTGGATTTAATTACTTTGCCTTCTCTTCCTGGTATGGACAAAAATGCTAAGGAGTTTGCTGATACATCAAAGCAAGTCCATTGACTTTTTATAATTAAAAAAGAAAAAAGAAAAAGAAAAATATCATATTGGTTGAGTGGAAGAATGTAGATATTATTGAGACCCACATGGTGTCCATTGACGTTTTATAATTAAAAAAAATGGATAAAGATAAAGATAAAATATTAAAAAGGTAGAGGTAAAATGGGAACTCAATGTTTCTCCCCAATTCGTCACTTTTATATATTTTATTGATTATAGATTTACATATTTAAAAATATATGTACAATTAGTAAAAAAAACAAAAAAAAAAAATTACATATTTTTTTAAAGTGTGCGTTTTTTTAAGGGTTAAATACGTGGATGACCCCTACACTTTCAAGGTTTTTTAATTTACACCCCTTTCAAATTTGAAAAAAATCACCCTTACACTTTCAAAAGCCAATATCTGTTAGAAAATCCATCCAAAAACTAACAGAGAGAATTTTTAATATTTTCTTTAAACTATCTGAATATATAATATTATTTAATTAACCTGAGTTAATTTTTTTCTCTCCTCACCTTCTTATCTCTGATACTCTCTCTTCTCTCCCACGACAGCCATTGACGAACTCGAAGCTTTGAAGGATATTAATGGATGTTTTCCCTCTGATTAAAGATCAAAATGTGAATATTTTCCTTATGATTTTCTCTAAATCTCTATAATTTACCTATATAGTTACGGAAGGTATGAATAAAATTACAGTCAATAACCATTGCCTCACTTACGAACATGATTTTCATAAACTCAGCCTTTGTACTTGTACGAGCTTCCCTCTTCACAAGGTTTCTTTCTGGTTTGCCCTCACGATGGCCCCCCGTGCTAACATTTTTTACTTTTGGTTCGTAGATAAATTCTGGGTTTGAATTTTTTTCGTGCTTATTCTTTTCTCTTTTAAATCATGGCATATTCATACGATGTGAATTCTTCAATTGACCGGTTTTTACATAGATTAGAGAGTCTTAATTATGAATTTTTGGGAAGTGGGTTGGTGTTTTCTCAGTCTTTGATGTTGGATTCTGAGAAGAAATGTTTTGTTATATTCAATTCTTTGCCAATTGTTTCCAATCTCAATTCGATTTATCCAGTGCTTGGATTAGAAAACGAGAATGTACATTAAAGCCCTAGAATGAACTTATCATGAAAAATGGAAGTGGTCTATATTCTGTTATCAAATCAATTTTTAGATCTACTCCAACAAAAATACCCAGAAATTAAGTTCTCTCAAGATAATTTCCTTCACCAATGGACATGGTTCCATCTCAAAATGGTTATTCTGGAAATGTTGTATTTATCTTTGAATGAAATGCACAAGAGACAACAAATGGACCAGTTAATCAAATTACATGTTTAATTGCTTTATTTTCACTTAGAGCTAGAACAATTATTGACAAGATTACACATTGAGAATCAAGATCTGCAGAAAATCGTTGAGCAAACGAAGCCATGATTGTATCGCTCAATAACTCGTTAGAAGAGATGAGAGAAAATGTCTCTTTTTCTTGCTTCGTTTTTTAGGGATAAAATCATTCCTGCTTCTAATTAAACAAGATTTGGATCCCTGATTGTGGTGTGTTTTTATCTAGATTGCCCTATGTGGCCATCAAAAAGTAGATAAATCCAGAGGATTTCTAAGTTTTTGTCTGCAAATGGCTATATGTTGGAGAGGAGTAGGGGTGAACAACCACCCCGATACCCCGCGAACCCGCCCCGCCCCGCCCAATTGTGTAATCGTGGTCGGGGCGGGGTCGGGTGGGATGCGATGCCCCGTTTATTAAACGGGGCGGGGTCGGGGCGATGGAATTGGACCCCATCGGGGACCCCGACCCCGATTAAGTTTTTTTTTTTTGTTTTTTTTTTCTTGTTCTTCTCCCAACCCATCCCCCTTTCCTTTCTTTTTTTTCCTCTTCCTTTCCCTCTTTCTTTTCTATTTCTATTCTCAACTCTCTATTTTCTTTTCTTCTTTGTTTTCTCAACTCAAAGCTTTGGAGAAACACAATATTGTGACTTTTTTTAAATGGGGTGTAATCGGGGTACCCCGACCCCGACAATTAAATGGGGTGGGGTCGGGGTAAAATATAATTGGGGCGGGGTCGAGGTGCCATTTTTTGGCTTAAACGGGGTCGGGGTGTAATCGGGGTACCCCGACCCCGCCCCATGTTCACCCCTAGAGAGGAGGACGATTAGAGGAAAGAGAAGAGAGGGGGTGGGAGAGAAAATTAACCCAAGTTAAAAAAAATAAGAATATAATATTCAGGTGGTTTAAAAAAATTATTAAAAAATTCTTTAGTGTTAATTTGGATGGATTTTTGAACAGATGTTGGCTTTTGAAAGTGTAGGGGGTCATTTTTTTTCAAATTAGAAGTGCAGTGGTGTAAATTGAAAAACCTTGAAAGTGCAGGGGTCATCCATGCATTTAACATTTTTTTTAAAGGCTATTGTTGTTCTATGAAAAATCTTATGCAAGCCAGTTTTTAAGAGTCTATTTATTATTTAGCCACTCAATCTATAATTTCTTTTTTTAACCATTTCAAGATTCTCTAATTTTCAATAACCAACTACACTCTTTAAGTATATTAAATAATTTTTTTAATATTTTTTTATCTCTTTATTGTAGATTTCATTTCATTTTTGTTAATTAAGATATAAAGAATATATCTTAATAGAATATTTTGAAACCCTAACTGACTCATCATCTCCTTCTTCCTTTCTTCTTCCTAGCGGTAGCATTCACCATTCATCATCTTGTTATCCTCTATCTTTTTTAAAATAAGAAATCCTTTTTATGAAAATATTTTCTATTCTTCTTCTTTTTTCTCCATATGAATTCTGATTTGATAAAAAACCATAACCTCATGACTGGCGCCAAAAGAAACACATAACTTTTGAATGGATAAATATAAACCCTAGATCTCGAATTGATTGAAAATATTCAATAGAGGAAGAGACTTTATTCTGCCAGTTTTTGGTGGACGAAATTCGTTTGATTTTCTTTTTGATTGAGAGGAGTTCTCGAGGAGAGGATTTGGGGAATTGGAGATGGGGTTTTGAAGAGGAATTTGGGGGAATACATGTTGTTTGGATTTGGAGAAAGAGAAGAAGAAGGGTAAAAATGGTCGTGGCGATTGAAGCATAATCCATCTTGTTTAGAAATTTCCTTGTCGATTGATGATCCATTCAGGTTTCCAGGGTTTTGATGTCCGAGATTTATGGGCAGGGATGAATGTAATTTGAGTCCGTGCTCGTGATCTTTTCAAAAACTTTAGACCTGGTTTATACCGTACATTTGTTTGTACAATACAGTACGTAATAAGGCTGGACTTGGAGAACGAAAGAGGAGATATCGAATGTATGCACTACACATATTTGTACATTTGTCTTGTACAGTACGCAGATCTGTACATTTGTTTTGCACAATATATTCATTTTGGGTTTCTGCCAATCCGGTTTGTACGGTACATTACAAAATATATAATTCGCCGAAAAAAATGGTGGAAGATTCAGCCGGGTATGAGAAAAAAAGAAATATATTTTTGTCAGTTTTTGGTGATTTTGTGCATATCGATTACGATTTGCTTTTATTTGTTTTTGTTTTTTTATTAGCTCTCCATGATTTTCTCATATTTGTTGTATTATTTTTCCTAAATAGTTTAAGGTCTTTTAGTATTTTTTATCATTTTTTTCTCTCTCCTAATAGCTATTTAGTGAAAAAATAATTTAACTGGCTAAAAAACGAAAATAAGTTCATCATCACCCTTTTTAAAGGTTTTTTAAATTTTGTTGAATATATATCAATAAAAGTTGATAGTTTTTTCAAAATGACCTTTGATAAAAGTGGTATATTTTTCAAAAGTTTTTAACAATCTTCAATAAATCTTGATACGTAGTGAATCCTATTGGGATACAAGGTGGATTAGCTCTTCTATGGAGAGATAGTGTGATCATCACAATTACGAAGAGCTCAAGTTTTCTGATTGAAGCTGAAGTCAGGGATACTTTGTCAAACTCAATTTGGAGTTTGATGTGTGTTTATGCTAGTACAGACGATAAGGTACGAGAGAATCAATTCCTTTCTATTCAGAGACGTATTGAGGATTGTAAAAGAGAGTTGTTGATTGTAAGGGACTTTAATGATATGCTTCTGTGTGATGAAAAGAGAGGGGGAATTCCTCGTTCTCCTCAGAGTTTAAGAGTTTTTCGGAATTTCGTTCACGACAATAAATTGTTGGATCTTGGCTTTTCAGGTTATCCTTTTACCTGGGCAAATTGTCGTCATCTAGATGATTATATTGAAGAGCGAATTGATAGAGGTTTGGTCTCAGAAAATTGGTTGGTGAAATTTTCAAAAGCTGTAGTTTTCATCTTGATTCTGTTGGATCGGATCATCGCATGATTTTAGTATTTTCTGAAAAAATTGTCACTAAAAGGAAAACATATTTTAAGTATGACCAGAGATGGAGTCGTGATGAAAATTGCATGAATGCTATTAAGAAAGCTTGGAATCTAAAGTGCATTGGTAGTAATGCTTACAATTTGATTGAGAAAATCAAAGAACAAGAATGAATATACTGGATTGGAGGAAGACATCTCAACGAAATAGCAAAACCAAGCTTATTAAATTTAAGAGGGATCTGATTGTGGCTCAGAATGCTGATATTAAAGATATGCAATCAATTCGATTTTTAGAGAAGAATTTAAAACAAGCTGTGAATGATGAGGAACATTATTGGCGAATCCATTCTCGAGAGCTTTGGTTGAAAGAGGGAGATAAAAACACTAAATACTTCCATTCAAAGGTGAAGCTCCGGAGAAGATATAATTCGATTATAGGTTTGGAAGATGAGACGAGAGTTTAGAAAGATGGGAAAGATCAGGTGGAAGATATTGGGATAAGATATTTTCAGGATCTGTTTACTTCCTCCTTTCCAACTAACTTGGATGCCAGTTTCGAAGGAGTTAGACGCAAAGTAGAAGAGGCTAATAATAAAGAATTAACAAAACCTGTTTCTGTGTATGAGATTCATCCAAGTAAATCACCAGGGCCCGATAAAATGACAGCGGGTTTCTTTCAAGACCACTGGGAGATTGTCAAAAAGGATGTGATAGAGACCGTAAAGGATTTTTTCAAGAATGGTAGAATGTTGAAAAAACTAAATCACACCAACATAACTTTAATTCCTAAAGTTAAATGCCCAGTTTCTATGAAGCAACTTCGGCCTATCTCGTTGTGTAATCTGGCATATAAGATAATCTCTAAGGTTATCTGTAATCGTTTGAAGCCTCTACTTCCTCAAATTATTAGTGGTTCTCAAACAGCTTTGGTGAAAGGGTGACATATCACAGATAACATCTTCATCGCACATGAAATTATGCATTCTTTTAAGCTTAAAAATAAAAGGAAAGATTGTTGGCTTGGCTGACATCTGGGCTTTTGTGATAGGTGGATTGGCTGGATTATGGAATATGTATCAACTACTTCATTTAGTCTGAATGTGAATGGAAGACCACGTGATTTTTTTTAAGCAACAAAGAGATCTGAGACAAGGGGATCCACTCTCACCGTATCTTTTTGTTCTTTGCTCAGACGGTCTCATTGGTCTAATTGATAAAACAACTACTGAAGATCGGTTACATGGGTTTCAAATTGCTCGAAATGGTCCAGTAATTACAAACTTATTATTCGCAGATGATACTTTACTTTTTTGTAAAGCTAACAGGGTAGAAGTTCGTGAATTAAAATCCATTTTGGATTTATATAGATTGAATTTTGGCCAAGAGGTTAATACAGATAAGAGTAATATGGTGTTTAGTAAAAACACACCTTTTAATGTAAGGGACTCTGTGGCAGCGAGTCTTCAAATTAGAGTAGGCTCTTCCTTGGGGAAATATCTGGGACTGAAAGTTGATTTTGGAAGCTCAAAAAAAGGGGTCTTCAATTTTATCCGTGATAGAATTGAAAGGAGAGCGCATGGATGGGCTGAGCAACTTTTGTCTCAAGCAGGTAAAGATGTTCTTATAAAAGCAGTGGCTCTGGCGATGCCTTCTTATGTAATGAGCTGTTTCAAGCTTCCTATTACACTTTGTAAAGAGATCTCGTGACACGACCCGTCCCGATAACCCCTTAAACACTCAAGACGACACGTGCCGATGGCAAGCGAAAGCTAATGCCAACGCATACAATCAAGCGGAACTTAAATAACTAATTAATCGTCAATTTAAATACTACTTATTTAAGGAAATTTTGGTAGAGTTTCATTTATTCTTCGAGTAAACCAACATGTGAATACATTTAACATAAAGCTGGATATATTATAACAGGCTCTGCCCTTAGCAAATAACTCAAAAACAGTCACTCTTGCTAGTCCCTATTTTATTAACATTAAGACAAACATTTCCACTTACTCAACTAGCCTCAAAATTATAAAACCTCTTACTTGAGTTAACACTGACACTTATAGACAAACATGTACAAACACACACAAAATGTCATACATAGCCTAGCTGATGATGAAACCAGAACTAGTGGCGCAAACATCTCTCGTTAGGCTTGTCCGTGAAACTCTGGAGCTACTTGGAGGGGGAAAAACAAAACATGGAAAACCATGAGCAAAAATTCAGTGAGTGAGATCTTTTATAAACTACATATACTTTTAAGTTAAATATCGTAGAAAACCCGACTTTTAGTAAACAAATATATTTCTGAGCAAATCATTTTTCATACATAATAAAAACTCATAGCTAGCAAGTTCATGTAATAATATCATATTATAATCATATAGTAGAAAACCGACACCAAACGCATACCCACAACTGGTCATACTACACACAAGATAAATTAAGTTATACATCAGAGCAACTGAATATACTGAAACTGGTCTTACGCGCGCGAAGCTGCCCCCAAAGGGCTATTCACCCTAACATACGCCCCAAAGCCTATGTGTATGCTAAAGTGGGTCCCAAATACCTGCTGAAAGCTGAACTAATGGGTATAACAATTTAGCCGTTTGAATACGAAAACTGTCATATAACTTGCAAACTATCATAAATCCATGGAAACAAATATATATTTTTTTTCATACTAACGTAATGTCCAATTTCATAAGAATATTCGTAATAGTAAAAACACATAAACATTATTTGTAAATCATAAAAACATGAGTATAATAGGATATTCATAATATATAGGCTAACTTGAAATTTATAAGCAAATCATTATGAATAATTCGAAAATAATATTTTAACCACTCAAAAAAATTATCCCGTTTATGATCCCGGGTTATAAGCGGTTCCAATCTCCGTATCACCTGAAATATATATTGAATAAAAATACCTATTAATAATCTTTTAAAAACTTTTATATATTTGAAAACATATTGAAAACACATAAAATGACAGTTAATATCCCAATGGCTAAGGTTTCACTTTTCTTTCAGTTACTACACTTCCAATATACTTTTCAAACCAAATAACATCAACTTGAAGCTTAGCAACAATCCACCAAATGAAGAATTGAGTTGAAGAAACCACTTACCAACAAGCAAATACCCCAAATTGACCACCAATTGTTGAAGTCTTCAAAAAATTTCAAGCAGAAATTTCAAGCAGAAATTTCAATTTCAATTTCCCTTTCTTTTTCTTTTTCCCCTTTTCCTTTCGTTTCCCCCTTTCTCTCTTTCATTCCCTGCCCACAGATGCTGAGACCAAATTGAGTTTGCATTTTTTTATACAACTCACTAGGCACGTGTCACCCATACAATTTCCTTTTTCTTTTTCTTTTTTTTAAAGTAAGCGTTTACATCTCGACTGTTTTAGCCAAGTTTTGGTGGCAATCAAATGGAGGAAGACGTGGGATGCATTTGTGTGTTTGGGATTCCTTGTCAATAGGCAAATTTCAAGGGGGCTTAAATTTGAAAGATATAAAGTCTATCAATTTAGCAATGCTTGCAAAACAAAGTTGGAATTTGTTGGAGAATCCAAGTTCCTTTTTCAGCAGAGTAATGAAGGCAAAATACTTTCCTGATGGATCATTGTTAAATGCTAGTATGGGAAATGGGGTTGGCGTATTTGGCAAAGGGTAGAGCAATTCGTATTTGGCAAGATCCTTGGCTTCCACGCCCTAATTCTCTTCCTTCATACGTCCTTGATTTCCAATGAGGTGAACTTGGTTTGTGATCTTTTTGAGCCAAATAGAAGACATTGGGATGTTGCAAAGGTGAATATGATCTTTTAAGGTGAATTAATTTTGGCTATTCTTATCAGTCAACATCTTTTGCGCCAAATAAATTAATTTTGGCTATTCTTATCAGTCAACATTAAATTAATTTGACGGTTAAATATGGTTATCGTCTTGCTTTGTCTTGGATTATGAAGGAAAAACAGATGAGAGATGAACAGGGAGAGCCTAGTAATTTGATTGTCAATGAAACTTGCTGGAAATCGATTTGGCATCCCCAAGTTCCTCAAAAATTAAATATTTTTTTATGGAAAGCATGTTGAGGTTTCTTGGAGGCTAAAGCAAACTTGAGGAAACAGAAAATGGATATTAATCCATTGTGTTCAGAAAAAGGAGTCGATAAATCACATTCTCTTAACTTCTGAATTTGCTAAGAGAATGGCGATCAATTATTAATTTTCTTTGCGTTTGGTGCTTGGAGACTATGGAAATTGTGAAATAAGTTTTTGTTTCGAGAAGTCATCCCTAACATTGAGCTTGGTCTGCGAAAAACAATGGAGGATTGGAATGAATGTTTATTGATATGTTCTCCACGAGTTGCTGAGGTTTGTACTACTGACCTTTCTTTACTCCAGGCGGATGGACATATTTTTAAATTGTTTTGTGATGCTTCTTGGAACCCTTAATCTTATATGGTCGGGATTGGCTGGATTTTAAAATCTTTCAATGGAACGATAATTTGTATTTTCATCAAACCGGCCATTGTGTAAAAATTGTGATTTCAATCGAACGAACCATTTTATAATTGACAAAAAAATTACACAGTGATAAACGATTGAGATTAACGAAATTGTCAAAAACGGAAATCAACATAAACGAAATTGTCATCAAAAGAAAGACGGAAGAAAGAATTAGAGAACAAAGCAAGAGATGAAAGACGAATGAAAGAAGAAGAGAACAAATCAATATGCTAGTCTGATTTACGAAGAAAAAAAACTAACGAAATGAAAAAGAAAAAAAGAAGAAGGAAAACATGGCAACCAACGGAAAATCATGGGCATCTACATTTAATTCGTAATAATATCTTGTAAATTAACTGTTTAATTTAAAATAATTAAGAAAAATATCAACTTCAAATCATCAATCGGATTTTTTATATTTTAAACGTTTAAGAGAAAGGAAGGGTAAATCAGTCTCTTCAAAAACCAAAAACCACCACACACGGCCTTAATTGTACAAATCTGTAATTAATATAAAAAACCAAATAAAGTTGTAAATAGGTAGTCCGATTTGATTTTAGGTTGTAAAAATTTCTTTTTTTAATGGACGTCTCACATTTTTTTCTAATCAATAATATAGGTTTAACTCTTTAATACTTTTTATTTTATATTTGTATTTATTTAATTGAACTATATTCAAGGACGGACTTGACTAAGGACCAGGGGGGGCACGTGCCCCCCCTCACTTGGATTTTTTTTTTTAAACTTTCATTATATATAATTATTTAAAAATATTTATTAATTAAAAAAGTAATATAAAACATCTAATTTTAGTTAAATTTTTTAACCAATTTTTTTAATATTACTATATTTTAATTAAATTTTGTTATTTATTTATTATAATTATTTATTTAAATGATTTTCATTACTTTCTTTTTTTTATAATTGAGTATTTTTAAAAGGTAGAATTGAGTTATTTTCATTTGAAGTTTTATGATGAGCTTTTGAATTTAATATTAAGTTTTCGTTTTTTTTTTTGCTATTTATCTGATAGAAAATTTTATCTTTTATTTTATATTTTTATTTATGTAAATATTTTTTTTTAAATTTTCATCATTGTGATCAATAAATATTTGTCAAAACACAAATCCTTCCGAATAAATAAATAATTCATACAAAGATTCTTTAATTATATTTTTATTAAGAATATTTGTAACAACCCGGATTTTCACCAAGGGTATTTTAGTCTTTTCACCAATTTTGATCCAAATAACGTTATCTTTAGTTTTCTTGAACCATCACGTCACTACGAATCCAACGTAATTGACTAGGCTCAATTCCGAGTTGCGAGTAAAAAGATATGACCTGAATACCATTTATGTCCTTGACTTATATGTTTTCATTTAAGGGCATTTTGGTCTTTTGGAAGGTCAAACTGAAGCCATAAATGGCACGAAACCCTAGAAATTTATTTGAATTTTCTTTTCTTTATCTCAGCCGCCGCCACCATCGTTCCACCTCACCGGAAAATGCTCAAATTCATCACTTTCTCCATTGATTTTGTAAGGAAATTCAAGTCTCAATTTGGTTCTTTCATTTCCCCATCAATATCCATTACATACAAGCCAAGTTTCCACGGCTTTTACCGGATTTGAAGCCCTCGCCGGAGTTCTTGTCCTCTTGCCGAGAAGTCAAGGAAGAACGCACCCAAAAGTCATTTGTTTCATAGGTAATTCTCATTGGATTTGTCTTAGTTTAGGACAAATTCAAGCTAAATGAACGTTAACTTTCGTTGTTTTTCATCGGATTCAAGCTCACCGGACTTCTCGCCGGATTCTGCACTCATTCCGCCGTCGTTCTCCATGCTTTGAGTCGTGCTTTGGCCGAGTTTTCATCACGAGTTGATCCCTCGAGTCAAGCTACTGGTTTGAGGTAATTTAAAAAAAAAAAAAAAGAAAGAAAGGAAAACGCATGCGTTTTCCATGAAAGCAGCGTGGCTGCCCAATGGAGAAGAACCGGTCCATATGGATCAGCTGGACTTGTTCATTTGGACCGGTTCAGGGGATTTTTTGGTCAATTCGAGCCTGTTTTCGTCCCGTTCTTCCGGTTTTCTTAAAATTGACTTTAAATTAATGTCAATACAGGTTTTGGGCACTTCTAGGATTTTATTTGGCATCGTTTGGAGTTCGATTGCTTGCTTGATTTGCTATTAAGGTAGGTTAATTCCTACTTAAAGTGTTAAATTGAATTCTTTTGTATGATTAATCTGCCTATTATTATTCGTATGACTTGGGAGATGTTTTAATAGATATCTAAGTACTTTTATATGGTTATATGGCTTCCGGTTATGATTTAATTATTATCTATGTTCGGTTATTCGTTTAGTGATAAATAGAGCCTTTAGGTTTTACAACTTGGGTTGAACCTATGTATAATAAATATTAAATTTGTACAGCGTATACTATGGTACGTATCATGAGTGGCCGTATACCCCACTATGATCATATTTTCAAGCGCATAGTATGACCCGTATCATGAGTGACCCTATACCGCACTATGATACATATATGCAAATTTAATTAAAACAAAGACTAATGGAAATGTTGTAGGCTAAGTACCTACTAAATAAATAGGCTAAGTACCTATATTTATAAACGAGAAATTGGGGATTTGGACTAGTATCCAATAGCTAGAACATTTTTGTGTGATTTCAATTTAGCTTACTTATATAAGTTGAATTTAATCTACTGAGTTAAAAACTCACGGTATTCGAATGTCTTGCAAATTTAAATTTTGCAGGTAACGATAGAAATGTTGGGAATCGAGGCGCGTGACGAGGATAGTACTACATGGAGGCCTTAGGACTTATTTATTTTCAATTTTCTCTTTCGACTTCACATTATTGGTCATTTTTCATTTATTTGGGGTATTTCATATTTATTATTAAACTCATTTATTTTATTTGTTTTTCATTAGACTTTTATCCTTTAAAATGGCACCACATTTAAATGTTTTGTTTTTATCTTTTATTGGTTATTTAATAAAAGGCTTCCGCATTTATTGATTTTACTCTGATTTATTTATAAATTGAAATTAGTTCCTTTAATATTTATTTATTTAATTTACATTGAGTCGGGTTGTCACAATATTAAAAGAAATTTATAATTAATATAGACAATATATAATAATTTAAGACTAAAAATTTGATTTAATTATTACTTAGTTTCATTTTTTTGAAACAAAAGTCAGGATAAGCTATTAGTTATATCTATTGATATGCATAATATTGATTTATAATTTGTTTTTTACAATGATATAGAACAAAAGTGAATAAAATTAATACAACTAGAGATTGATTATTATTTTTTTAAATGTATAATTTTATATTATTTTCATTATAAAAAATTATTCATATTTGAAAAAAAAAAAACTCATGATATAAAAATGTTAGTATTTGATTTGATTAAATCGTATACTATATCATTTATATTGTGCCCCTCCTAGACTCGAGTTCTGGATCCGTCACTGGGTGTATGGTCTCCGAGACGTGTCTCAACGGCATATTACGAAGCTACAGGTTTTGTCTGATGCATGAAATCTAATTCAGAATATCAATGGGGGTACTTGTCCTCAAGATTTTGCATGTATTTTAAAAGATATTAAATTTCTTACGTTTCTGTTCGACGTCATTAGTTTTCATTTTATTAGTTGAGAGGTAAATGGTGAAGCCCATTCTCTAGCTAAGAAGGGTTTATCATCTTTTGTAACTTCTTTTTCTCCTTCTAATTGAGATTTATCGTTTGGAAAAAAACATTCATTAATTAATGAACTAAAAAAAAAGTAAAATCTAACCAAATTTGAAAAATTAATGAGTTATATTTCAAAATATTTGAATATATTTTATAAGAAACATTTGTGTGATATTTTATTCTATAGTTACAAGAGTGAAAAATTCAGAGAAAACAAATTTATTAATTTAATGAAAGTAAAAAGTGTTATTTTTTAAAAACAAACAAAAATTGTTGAATTGAAAATTAAACTTGAAAAAAGAACTATAAAGTAAAATTTCTCGAATTTACTGATGTTCATTTAATTATGTAAAATATATTGAGTTTAGTGTAAGATATATTGAATTTCATTTAAAAACTATTTTTTGATTTGAAAAAATATATATTTTTAAACTTTTTATAAAAAATATTTTTTAAGTTTTATCTTGCTCAATGTAATCTACTAAATGCTCATAATATTTATTTTTTCTATTAAAAATACCAAAGTATCCCTCATTTGCAGAGGAAAGAGTCATAAAATTAGAGAGTATTTAAGGAATGATTTGGATGGGAATTGAATGTCTGCCTAATGTTATTCCCAGGTTGAACCAAACATAAGAATGGGTTTTAAAATCCCATTTGATGGCCAATTCCCGCAAACCAAACGCCCCCAAAATGTAATGAATTCTAGAGAATGTAGGATTCGAGACTCTGCTAGTATTGATTTCATATGTAGATCTACTAAACACATTTCTTTTGTCAACTATAATTAGCATGGTGTTTTTGGTTGTTATGAAAATAATGTTAATACGGGATAGGGAAGTGACAAAACTAGCATCAATTGTTTCAACCTTTGAGGGGTTTTTTTTTTGTTGAGAGAGAATTACACCGATAAGAGATTTTGGAATCTCAACTCCTTTAACATTTTCTCCTGCAAATCTTTATTCGAGTTTAGCCATCCCATTTCTTTGAGTTCCTCTCCACCTTTCTTTTCTGAATTGTGGAAGATGTAGATCCCAAAAAAATCAGGTGCTTTATCTGGTATATGGCACTGGGTAAAATAAATACATATCCAACGATTTTTTTTCCTTTACCCTTAATCCACATTGGTGTATTTTGTGCAATCGAGATTCAGAAGATCATAATCTCATTATGTAGAAGTGCAATTTCTCGAGGCTTATTTGGCCAAAGTTTTTCTAAACTTTTGCGGTAAATTGGGTTGAAAACCAAACATTTCATCAATATTTGGAGGAGATGCTTTTGTCCCCCATTTCAAAGATGAGGGACAATTTATCTTTACCAAAACAAATATTTTGTCAATCATATATACTCAATCGGAACCATGATATACTATCACTAATATACTATAATGGATTTACTGATAAACTATCGCAGCTAATAGTATATCAGTCCATCACTTCATTATTAATATATGTCAATAAATAGTAATATCAGTGATAGTTTATCAGTCTATCATTAGTAGTATATCATTAGTAGTCAATTACTGATAGTATATCATGGTAAATCAACAATAATTAATTGCTATACTATGATATACTATCACTGATATACTATAATCAATTGACTAATAAACCTCGCTGATATAAAATCGTTGATATACTATCACTGATTGACAATATACTTGTATGAAATAAGGGTATTTATGACATTTTCCTATGAACATCAATCGTTCCTTTGAAATTCTAACATTTTGTAAACATTTTTTTTAATAGATTTGTAAATATTTCACCTCATTATGACATCCACATAAATTTCCCCACTAAGCGTTCCTCTAACTATTCATTTGGTCTCTACCGTCAAACTTCTGTTAATTATTTAACAGAACATTAATCTAGATAGTGGTGTTATTTTTATATTACAATAATTTATAGGGTAAAATGAAAATAAGACCCCTGTGGTTTTTCCCAAATGCAAGGACACCCCCTATAGTTTGAAAATGGCAGATCACACTCATGTAGTTTAAAATTATTCGAATGAGACCCCTCTTCTCCAACACCATAAAATTTCTTTTAGTCATGACTTTTTCGTTTGAACTTCAATTTGGATGTGTTTTGGAATCCTCGTTTCGAGCTCTACGTTGTGGTCATTTCAAAATTCCAAAATCGTTAATAAATAAAACAGTTTATTATCATCAAAATATTAAGTATGATTTACACCATTAACGCTTTTGGTTACTGATGATTTAGAAGTTTTGAACCGACCATAAAGTAGAGCGAGGATTTCAAAATATGTTGAATCATCCAAATCGGAGTTCAAATGAAAAAGTTATGATTAAAAGAAAATTAATGACGTTTGAGGGGATGGGTCACATTGGAATAATTTGGAATTACATGGCTATGATTTGTCATTTTCAAACCATTAATGTATTAATGTATTTGGAAAAAGCCACAGAGTTCTTATATGCGTTTTACCCTAATTTATATGTTACATCATGCCAACATATGTCAAAAATAAAGACTAAGAAATAAAATTTTGAAAACAGTTGAGTAAAATAGAATGACAACTTTATTGAAATATAAAAATAAAAATTATATAGATGAAAAGAGATAATCAAAAGTAAAAGCTTAAGGAGAAAGATCATCATGAATTGATTTGAAATTAATTCAAAATTGGAGTAAAAGCTGAGAGAGATAACATTAACGATAAAAAATAAAAGGAAAAAAAAGAATATTAAGGAAAAAAATCAGATATATTGAAATAAGTAATAACATAAATGGACTATAAAATATTAAAAATTCTAATGGGCTAAAATATATGTATATAGTTAAGCAGACTGTCAACTGGATTATCCCTATAGTATCTTAAAGTTTGAACATTTTGGCCCACTAAGACCCATTACAACACTTGTAATCAATAATTGACCTAATTGGGCTGTGATTTGGGCCTCGTGGATGAAAACATGGAATATATTAGTGGCCCTTTTAGGTATTTGTTGCTATCAAAATTTGCCCCACAAAGCTTGACTTGTACGGTAATTTTATTTTAAAAAATCATGTTATTTAGAAAAAGGTTTTGTAAGTCATTTTTATTCCCTGACAAATTTGAATAATCACTCTTATATATATTATATGTAAAAACAATATTTATGTGATAGAAGATTTTATTTGATATGATTGTCACTTTCATAATATTGGATGAATTGAAATAAAAACAAAAGACAAAATGGAAATTTTAACAGTGATAAATATTAGGAAGAGAAACATGGAAAATACAGGTAATCAAACGAAGGATCAAATCCAAGATTAAAAAAACATGATCTAGAAAGCTGATAACACAATCAAGTATTAGATGCTCCTAAAAACAGAAACATGGTTTATTTGATATTTTTCTAATTCTTAGTCATTGAGTTGTTTCTTAAAACTCTACGTTTTTAATCATTTTTTCTTGATAAAACTTCTTTGTTTTTTTTTTTAACTAATTTTATCTACCTTCCTCTCCTCACCAATAAAGTTTTTCTTTTTTTATTTAATCTCCTACACATTTTTTATATTTATCCTATCTCTCCTATACATTTTTTTTTTTCAGGATATGTAGACAGTTTTAGGTCATCCTTGCAGAATCTATCAAAAATAGGTTTACTTGGCTACTACTTTGAACTAGAATTTTATATGATTTTACAATTTTAATGATACATAAACGGTTTATGTTGAACTGAGTTTTTATGAAGAATTTATACTTAAAAATGTGAGTTTTTAGGACATTTTATTCGTCGGACAAGTATTTAATGTCATTTTAAATAGCAGTGTTTTTAATAAAGATACATGTTATGTTGAGAAATTCTAGGGTCGTGAAACTTAAAACTCACACAGAAAAAATCGCAGAGTAATAAACTAAAAGTACATGAAAACAAAACGACATAAAAAATTATAGTGGTTCATCCGAATTGTGAGCTATACCTAACCGATGTATAGATTAAATTTCATTATGAGAAATCAAAGATTACAATAAAAAAAAAAACTATTCGGTACAGTTTTTATGGTGTATTATTACATTCAAGAAAATAAACTGAGAATAATTCTCTTAAATCTCTCACACCCTCACCGTCAAAGAAAAAGAAGTCACAAGTTTCTCTCTCGAATTGGCTGTCTCTCGCACTCAGCCAATTGAATTGATAGTCAAAAAATTGGCTCAGCACCTTTTTTCCAATCACGTCAAGTTTAATTTGTGATGGGCTTTAATATGGCCTTATTAATGGGCTTAGCCCATTGTTTATTTATTTACTTTATTTTCTTTTGTTTTTTACTTCATCTCATGTTGGTCTCTGGCCTTATACTTCTCAAAGTGATTTGTTTGATTTGCAGACTCATCAGATCAACAAATTTGATTTTTTTTTTTTTTTTTTTTGAGATTACATCAAAATGAAGGAGAGAGACTCAACCTTCGACTTCAAGAGAAGAAAACATATGCCTAACCTGTTGAGGTATATTCATATTGACAACAAATTTGATTTCAACCACATACATCAAATGCAATTTTGTAATATATGTTTCGTGGTTGCAAGAAAATTTCTACTTTCATTTTCTTTAGAATATTTCATTATTGTTTTGTTTCGTTTCCTACAGTTTTTTGGTTGTGTTATAGAAACCAACCACAAAATGCTATTACCTCACATCACAAAGTATGAAGATGTGAAGGTAAAAATTGATATTTCTCAATGTAAAAAAAAAATCGATATTTCTCTCCTTAATATTTTTTTTTGGGATGGAATATTTCTCTCCTTATTCATTACATAAAATTTACCTTTCCTATTATTTGGAAGAAATTTTTATATTGATAGATATTTTATTAGCTTTATTGGATTCATACTAGCAAATGCACTAGATTACTTACAATATATATATATATATATATATATATATATATATATATATATTAGTCAATTGTAACTGTATCTTTATATTTGTGAGTGTAAATACGGAGTCATATACAATTCATTCAGATTCAATATCATATATTATATACCTCTCTAAATATAACCGACTACCATCAATTTTAATTGTCTGTAACAATGTTAAAAAAATTGCGAGAATGACCGATTGCCGTTCACAAGGCTCAGCAAACAATCCTTATGAGTCTACTCTTGTATATGGCCATCAATTGAGGTGAGTTCTTTGTTGATTGTTCTGTTTATTTATTGTTTGTGTAATTTTCCTCTTCCCTCTCTAGGAGAGAAATTAGAAATCAATGAAAAGGGAATAGTGTAATTTATCATGATGTTCTTTCTGCTGTTAAGGGATGTCAATACAAGTAATTGTTGTGTTATTATAACATAGTGTGTGGCTTGGGCAGATGATAAAAAGTGATTATATAGCTAGAGTTATCCTCTTTCTAGTGGTGAATTTAGGAGCTTTCTGCCCTCACACTTTGTGCCACTCCTCTTACTATTGAAAATAGAATTAATCCAGAGTTTCGTATATGAAAAGAAAAAAAAACAACAATAGAAATAGTGGATTAAATTATAGAAATTTACTAAGGTCTCGTTTACTTATTAGTAATCGTAATGAGGGAATCGTAATCGCTATTTTGATTTCGATTCCCACTATTTACTCACAACTTGTAATCATTCAGTTTTGTGATAACTGCCTCAAAATCATCAATCATTCTAAAATTTCATTCCTTCTAAAAATCTAAGGAATCTCATTACGATTATGTTTGAATGGTAATACAAAAAGATTTGATTTTTTTACTATTTTATCCTTCCTTTTAAACATTATCTCTTCCTACCATTTTCCATTCTTCAACTATAAATCAGTTTGATAATTAATTAATCATTCACTTAATTAAAATATTTAAATTTAATAAGACATCATCACTTATTGTTAACTGAATTAGATAATGTATAATTAATGCTTCAATATTTTGTTTTGCTAACATATTTAACAAAAATTTCATCAAATTAATTATAATAAGAAAGTATTTTAAAATATAAATTAACAATACATTTCTTTTATACCCCTGATGTCTTTTTATAAAATAATAAATTTTTTTAGATCCAATTTTCATATTTATGGTTTGACCTTTATTTTATTTTAGACCTGGTGGTTCAAAAAGTTTTAGTCTAACTACATTCTTTTTACCTTAGCCATGTTTTTGTCTAACTACATTCTTCCATTACTAATATTATTATTTTTAGATGGTTGATATTTGGGTATTATTATTATTCTCATTATTTTTTTCCAATATCATTATTCCATTCACGACCGGTCCTAAGATAATAGGGGTCCGGTGCGAAATGAGATTTTAGACCCCTATTATAAAATTTTAAATATATAATAAAAAAAATTGCACAAACCACTGCTGAATTAGGAGTTGTAACATTTACATCCTTAAACTTTCAATTTGAGCAATTAGCCCATTGAACTTTGCAAAGTGTTAAAATTGGACCCAAAAAAAATTTAATTTTTCTAATTACTTCGTTAGCTTTAAAATTAGACCCTAAAAAATCATCATAGAGATGAAAAAAATACATTTCAAATATCAACGGGGCGGGGGAGGTGAGATCCCTGAAGAATTTTCATTCCTGAACCACGTGAGGATTTTGCGTTCGGGGTCATGGACGAGGTCAAGATGGGACGGGAGCCCTCGAGAACACGACCATATAGAGATTTTATGATAATTATTAGTAAATTGATAGTTTTAAAAGGATAATTTGACGAGTTAAATTTTCTTGGGTCCAATTTAACACTTTGCATAGTTTAGGGGGCCAATTGCTCAAATTGAAAGTTTAAAAATGTAAGTGTTACAATTTCTATAGTTCAGGGGTAGTTTGTGCAATTTGCCTTATTGTAAATTAAAAATATATATATACAAATATAATATTATCAACTTCAATCAAATAATGAATATCAAACGAAACAATACAATTCAAAATTTCATTTAAAAAGTGATATTCTTCTTGAAAAGTAAACATACTGTGAATGAGTTGAATTGAATCGGGTTGAAAATTTTCAAATATTGTATAGGAAAAAATTAGAGAGAGTGATAAGTGATTAGAATGACTAAAACCTTTTGGTAATAAAAATTAGCGATCGTTTTTTAGAAAAAAATAAATAAATAAGTCGGTCTTATGAATTAAAAAAGAAAAGAAATAAGTTACGACTATAGACTTAAAGAAGAAAGGAAAGGAAAGGGAAAAAAAAAATATATATATATATAAGATAGGGGCCCTGTGCAATGGCCTGCCTGCTGGGGTTTCTGCCCTAAATCTTATGTAATCCAATTAAACTATAAATAAATAAAGGAATTATTAATTAGTAATATTTACATTGTCATTTATTATTAGTTTAATAAATGTAATCCATCATAAGATCCAGAGTTACGTATGATAACTTAAAGTGAGCATATGATGCGGGAAGATTCACTTAAGTGTAACTCAAATAGTCTGTGGTACATGAATAAAGGTTGAGTGCCTTATTTCCTGGTAACACCACTAACACGGCCCACTTGTGAATTGGCACAAGTGATCTCATCCTGGATCGCTCATGTAGAGACATGTGAGTGGGGGTGTTGCTTTGCAATAGAGATTGTAGTAGACTGGACTAAGATAAACTTACCGTCTTCCGGGAAAGCCGGTTCAGAAAAGACACTTCGTTTATCAACCGGTTGATCATGTACAATTGATCTTAATCCTGAGTGGATTACGAACTCCTGTTCACAAGAGACAAGCCTTTGATTTGCATAGGTGAGAGTGACTCGTATAGTTCGCTCAATATGCCTCCCACTTTGGGGATTGCATCTTGCTTATAGCTGGGAACGTAATTACACAAGAATTGGAATTCACTCTTTTCCATATAGGAAAATAGATAAGTAGATCCCTTATGGACCGATTCGGTCTTGAGCAATAAGGGCACCATATTCCTCTGATCAAGGAAAAGGTTAAAGACGCATAATGGAGATTATGTAAGGTTGTTCATTGGAGAATCAGTTGGGCTTAAGGAACAAGATGTATCATGGAGGTTAGTACGGTGTAAATACCTAGCCATGGATACGAACTAACTTGTGAAGGATCAAAGTGTAGTTAATGATTATAGCCAATGGACATAACTATGTCTATAGTACTAAGAGTGCAACTCTAGATATTTAGTGGAGTTATCTAGGAGTTAATGAATGAGAATTAATTGATTAAAAGGAGTTTTAATCAAAGGTAATTCTGGATCATTGGAGCTTAGTCCTATAGGTCCATTAAGTCCTCCGAGCTAACGCATGTAATCGAGAACATAAATTAATATGATTAATTTCTCTTTGGAAAATTGGAAATGAATAGAGGAGTCTATTCAATTAATTAAAGGAAATTAAATAGAGGAGTCTATTTAATTATTTAATTAATGGTGGAATTAAATAGAGAAGTCTATTTAATTATTAAATAGAAGAGTCTATTTAATTATAAGAGATTAAATAGATGAGTCTATTTAATTAAATTAATTTTGTGTTGTCCAAAATTAATGGGGATTTAAATAGAAGAGTCTATTTAAATATTTAATTTGAAATTATCAAATTAAATGAGGAAATAAATAAAAGGAGTTTTATTTATTGGAATAAATAAAAGGAGTTTTATTTATTTAATTATTTAACGGAATTGTTCCATTAAATAAAGAGGAAAATAAAAATGCCCAATATTATCATTGGATGATGATAGGGGCGTGTGACCCAAGGTGGGGTCACACGCCCCCTTGGTTTAAGGGTTGACAAAAAAGTTTGCAGTTTTATTTTATTTAAAATATATGTATATCTTATTTTAAATTAATGGGATTAATTTAAATGGAAGATATGGAATAATATATTTAAATTAATATTGATTAATTTAAATAAAAGATATGGAATGTTTTATTATGGAATAAAATATAATATCTTTATTATTCAAATATATTTTAGAATATCTTAATTAATTATTTATTAATTAAAAGATATTCAGATTTTCTGATGTCTTGGTTTTCCTATAAATAGGACCTTTGGGGTGACCCCAAAACACACAACCAAGAGAGTTAAAGTAAAGGCTCAGGAAATTCCTCTCCTCCCTCTCTCTTGCGCCGCCCATAGGGTGATTGGGAAGAAAATTCTTCTTCCCAATTTTTCCTTTTTCCAAAGGAGATAGTGCCCACGCACCGATTCTCTTTTGTGCTTAGTGAGGAAGATCTTTTTGGTGGTCCCAGGATCGTAACCATCGAAGAACGAGGAAGAGTCAGACACTTCTCGACAAGGGTTAGTATTTCTTTTATGCATTTAGAATTTTGAATTTATTATACTGCAAGGAAAGATCCGTTGGGACTTCCGCTTGAGAACTCTTTTAGAGGCCTCAATCCCAACACTGCCGACTCTGATTACATTGTTTTTATTAACCTAATTCATGAAGATACTATTAAATCTGTCGATTTCATATTCCTCATGTTCATCCCAATATTAAAATTTATTATCTCAAAATAGTGAAGTGAAAAATTTAAGGACATGAAAAGTGTTAATCTTATCCCTCTAATTCTAGATTATAATATTAAAATTAATTATTTATATTTTAAGAGTTGTAAATTGCAATTAAATAAGGAATATTTACTCATTAAATCAAATTGGAGCCCCTATTTACAAAAATATTGGTGTTTCAATTTTAATTACGATAGTATCCATTGTAGGCCACTTTTGGTGGTTTTCATTTTAAATTTACTATTTTAACCATGTTTTTCTCTCTCTTTAATTATTTTATTATTAAAGGAATTTGATATTGATTTTCTCTTTTTGTTTTATGATTTAGTTTTATTTTTCTTTTCCCGTTTTTTATCATTAATGCTTCAATTAATATTTTTGATTTGGTTGTTCATAACCGTTTCGATTTGGTATCTTTCTTTCAAAATTTGAATTTTTTATTTTCAAAATTCCCTTTTCTTATTTTTTCATATCTTTTCATTAAAAGTCTGGTTGTTTTTTTTTTATTTTTCCCGTTCCAATATTTACGTTGATTCCCTATTATTGTGCAAGGTTATTAGGGGTTTTGTCATTTTGTTTTCTGTTATATTTCTTCCTCCTTTTTTGTTCATTGACATCGTAATTTATCTTTTTTCTGAGTTGGGTGTTGAATATGGGTAGGTACATTGACACTAAGCTTTTTCATGGTAGAAATTTTGATGAGAATAGAGTGTATGTTAATTACAATTAAGTTGATATTCAGATTGTGAAAAACATTACTTTGAGTGATTTACATAAAAATTTGTCTCGTGAGGTTCGTTTTAATATCCACTGTCATAGATTGCGTATGGAGATTTGTTTCGTTGTTCAACATAAGTCGTACCTTGTTTTGGATTCGGTCGTCCAAGAATGAAACATCACTTGTCAGGAATTGAAGTTGCAACTTCTCAATCTAAGAATTGTTCCAGATGTGGTGGTGGTGGACATAATCACAAGACTTGCATGAATGCTCTTGTTCGTAGGATTGAATTCAGTTCTTAGTTTTTGAATTTTATTATTATTGTGTTATTTCCCTTCTTTTTGAATAATGTCAATGTTGTGTTTTTCCTTTTGTTAATCAAATTTTTTTTAACAATATTTAAGTTTGTCCAACATTTTTTCCTCATTATGTTATTCATTCTTTATGTTGTATATTATCATATTATTTTATAACATTATTATTGTCTAATTTTATTAGTATATTGTTAAATGTTTTTATAGTTTATATTTGTTCACAACACGTTTTACTCTTTAGTCATAACGAGATGTTAGTTATATATTATCAAATTTTTCGGATAGTTTTTCCAACAAATTTTTCTCTTTATGTTGTATATTATCATATTTAACATTATTTTCTAATTTATTAGTATATTTTTAAATATTTTAAATTTGTTCAACACTTATTACTCTTTAGTCATAACTAGTTGTTAGTTATATATTATCAAATTGTTCGGATATGTAACAATGTTCAATATTTTTTGTTGAAGATATTTTTTCACTTATTTTTCATTCTTTTTGAAAAAATATTTTTTTTCCTATGAAATTATTTAAGTTTGATATGAGAAAAACTATATCCTTAAATACATGAACCAAAGATTAACAAATTTGATCATTGTTTGACAAAATATTATAGGGCTGTCAAAACCTCTAAATGTCTTTTTACCAAATATTGAAAATCAACACAATTCAAAAGTTCAAACTAAAAAAAAAAAACTACAGTGAATGTTTGTTTACTCCTGAGTAGTCATGACCTATTTATTCATCATTGTTAAAGTATTGTATTAAAATAAATATTATATAATGTTTAAATTACAGACTATCTTTCCTATAAGATGCTACATTAATTTCGGCGGGAAATTGATAGTACCCAACTCTATAATATCCTTAAAGCATCCCTCTGTCATTCTCCTCTTAGCTTCCCCCTTTAAACACTTCATCAAATCCATTATCTTTGTCTGTTTTGTGTATGGATTTGTCTTCTTATCCTTTTACCAGTTTTCAAGTGTTACAATGAAAGGAGGCCCCTGTGTAAATTAATTATTCAGGAATGTTTAACATCATGCAATTAGAACATACAGATTTAATATTATTAAATACTTTTATTGTTCAAATATATTTAAATTTATCCAAGAATTACCTTTTGTTGTCTTTTTGGTGTAGCATTGTTCACCTTCTTGTTCATCGCACTGTTTTTCTTATTACTTTTTTCTTTCTCTGTTTTTCTTTGTTTACTCTTAGAATCTTCCTTTTTGCTCTTTTGTTTTTCTTCAATTTCTTCTTTTTCTGTCAAAGAATCCTCTTCTTCAATATTATCCTCTTCAATTTCTTCTTCATGTTCACTATCAACATCTTCTTCGATGTCTTTTTCTTCTTCTTGTTCATCATTAGGATTTGGATCCTGTTTATTTTGTTCAAAAATATTTAAAATATAAATTATTTCGTTTTTTCTTTTAATTGATAAGATGAAGTTCATAGCTTTGCATTGTTCATCTCTTGTCTCTTCTTTTCCTCCACTGATTTCTTGATTTCCTTCGTAATCACTAACTCCCCCATTTTTCTCCAGATTTCCCCTTTCTTCTTTCATTGAGTCTTCCATTAATTTCTTTCTCGCCTCTAAGATTTCCTTCTTCGTGATCATTGTTTTCTGTAAATCTGATGCTTTCTCTAGGTTTTCACTCTCTTTTGAATTCAATCAATTTGTTTTTTTGTTTTAATTTTTGGATTTCGAATCTCCCACGATTTCTTCTTCCCAAATCTGTCCGCCAATCTTTTTGAAATCCCTAATTAATGAGCTAAAATCGTGGGTTTTAATTTTAATTCCTTTTCCGCTTTTTCTTTACATGTACAAGAGCATTTTTGTACAAATTTTTCTCCTGCAGGTGGCAGGCGTCCATTTGTGTAAATAATTCTCACAATCTGTTATTTTTGTAATTAAGATGTGTAATATGATTATTGGTGTTATTAGCCCATTAAATAACTATTTTTAAATTAAATTTTACATGAGGAAATTCTATACATAAAATTCTCTCATAAATACATCTCTCGTGGAGTGGGGAGGTAGTATAATGATGTCTTAAGGTGGGATTTAAAAATATAGCTTTTTAATTCCAACCTTGTTTTTAATATAAATATGTTAAGATTTCAAAGATGCTAATTGTGAAGTGAAGACTTTGTAAGGTCCACAAATTATTTAACTTGAGTAAAGTTTAAAAGATTGGATATTAATAATGTCTCTCAATTTTTTTAAAGATATTACATAAAATTTGATAGGAATGAGAAGGAAAATATAAATTTACTTAAATTCTAAAAAATATAAGAAAACTGATAATATAAAAAATAATTAATTAATTAAAATTGAAAAGGTAAAAGAGAATAGAAAGGGAAGGTTCACGTGTTAAAGGAGATACAATGATGTGGGACCCACATTTCCACCCCTTGATGATAAGTGGTTTTAGATCAAACCATGGGCTGAGAAATCTTGTCGAACGAACTAGCTTTGGATTCTACGAGGATTGGGTTCCGAGTCTTCAACCTCTTTCTATTATTATTATTATTTAAAGAAAAAAAAACGAGAATCCACCTTATCTTATTTATCTCTTCCATTCTCTTTCTTGTTTGACATTGTCAACCATTTTTTTTCTCTACTTTTTTTTAATTATTATCTTTCTAGATTTTCCAAATCAATTAGTCTGAGAATAAGTCAGTCTCTTCAATGTAATAATGATTCATTTCCTTCATTTTTCTCTAACTCTTCTTTCTTCTTTCATTTCAAATCTTGATTTTTTTTTTTATTTCATCTTGTTTTTTAAAGAGTTTGTTACTCTTCAGATTTTCAAAAGACAAAATGAAAAATAAAAAAGATTTGAAATTTCTAATATTAATATGAATGCTCTTCATTTCTAATAACAAAAAAGTTTTTTTTACAGATACCAGTTTTCCCCCCTTGTTTTCCCCCTTTGGTCAGTCTTGATCTGCCAGAGGGCCTTGAAAAAAACATCCCAATGGAAGCCGGCCGATCTGAGGTATGAAGAGAAAGATCTCTCTTTTGAATTTATTTATTTGACTTCCACTTATCGATCCCGGCCCGGAAAACTGATCGCCATTATTTCATTAATTTTCCCTACATATTTGATTTTTAGTATAACAATAATAATCTGTTTTGTTTTTTAGATATTTTTCTCTTTTCATTCTCTCTAATCTTTGTCTTCATTTTTAGTTACAAAAAAGTTATGTTTTTTTTTCCTTAAATTTCAGATCTTGGTTTTCTCTTTCTCTTGATCTGAGGTATGAAGGGAAAGATCTCTTTTTTTATGACTTTCACTTATCGATCCTGGCCCGGAATATCTTTTTTCTACTTTTATAATATCATATCTTTGATTTTTATAGTTTTTAGTATAATAATTATCTATTTTGTTTCTCTCTATATTTTTTTCTCTTTTAATTCTCTCCATTATCTGTCTCTAAATTTACAGCAGGGAAGAAAAAGTCGTCGACATTGTCGACATTGTCGACGACAACTCACTCAAAATAGTACTCAACAACTCTACGCTAGCATAAGAAATATCCTATACGAAGTCTTCGACATCTCGGCGATACCTAGCGACATCGACTTCGTTCGACTTGTCCAATCGCTGTCAGACAATGTTATCCCTTCATCGAGTTGTCCATCGACTTTTGTCGATATTCAGCAAGTTGTCCGTCGACTTTTGTCGACATTCACCGAGTTATCCAATCATCCGAACAACCAATGAGTCCTTTTTCTTGTGAACGTAATTTTGATCATGCGACCTATGATTCAGACCATGGAAATCATGAAGGTGGTGAAGGGATAGCTACAATCGGAAAACCTTTTGTTAGAATTCAAAGACCAATACATGATTACTGGTCGAATAATATAAGGTATGGTGACAATGACTCATTGATATCGAGTATGGGGACCATTACTCTTGGTAATACTCAATATGGTGGGGGTCTTTCTGATTTCATGAGTACGGGAAGATCAGAGCACGTTTGAGACTCAATAGCATCTTCTCATGCATCGAATTTTGTGCCTCCGGCTCAAGCTCATATTCCAGATGCGGAATCCCGGTTTGTGCCTCAACAAAATTACCCTCAAGATAATTTTGGCTATGAAGTTGGAGGGACACAATTTTAGCATAATATCCCTCAATATCAAAACTTCCCTTAGGCTCAGGCTCAATTTCAGCAAAACATCCATCACAATCCAAACCTCCCGATGTCTGCCATGACCTTTCAACATGGATCTCAATCAAATGATTCATCATTTATGTATGTCCCAATCCCGATCCCTATTCCGATGCTTGTTCAAGCTCGAAATTTGGATCATTATCCACGACGAGGGTCTATTTGTGCAAGTGATGACTCGTATCTATTGCATGTCGACAACGCAATTACGAGGGTCGATTGACATGGCAAGGGTACTTAAATTGGAAACAAAATGAGAGTGATGGTGTTGTTGACCCACCGAGGTATTCATGTCGTTTTTAGTCATATGTATTTTGAAGTCATCGGTGTAATAAAAATATTTAATGTGATGTGAACATTCGATACATTTTCTCCAATTTTTCATAATTTGACAAATTTCATGCACTTATAGGTGTTTATTTTCATTATATGGTAGATTATGACTTAAATACCCTACTGTGAAAGTTTCATTTATGAAGTCCAAAAATTAATATAAGTTTCCATCGTTTCCGTGATTTTTATGGGAATGTCCGTCGACATCGACAACTCCGTATATTTGAACCTCGACATCTTGACCGACATCAACTTTTACTTCCTTGATTTACAGGTATCTGTTGTTTCTGATTAGATGCCTCTTTTTAAGAATTTGTTTCCCTCCACATTTTTTATTTATTTTCCCTAATCTTTTCTCTACGTTCCTAATTTATGAATCCCTTCATTTGTCATTACAAAAAAGTTCATTTATATAATATGCCTCTTTTAATTAGTCTAGTAAATTCTATGGGCGTAGAAGGCTGTGGGCTAACTTTTATATTATATAGTTTCGGTTTGGTTTTGAGTGTGGTTTCACCATTACCACACCGAAATCAATCTGATTTTAATCAGTCTAGTAATTTCTCAGATCCAACCAAACTGAAACCGTAAATTTCAGTTTCGGTTTGGTTTAGTCGGTTTTCGATTCTCACCTCTACAATATAAGACAATTTTTAAGACCCAAAACATTTGGTTCTCAAAATTTCTCCAGCCTCCATCAACGATAAGGTATAGTTAGTTATAGAATTTGATTAAACAAAAATTTCAATTCCATAAAATGTTTTTACTTCCCACTTTTTAAAATTTGTCAGTTTCTCCCTCAAAAGTTTGGTATATTGTATCAGAAACCAATTACTACGAAATTTCATTTTCAGAAAATGGCTTTACTGCCATTTTTGACAATCTAGTAAGAAATTCATTTCTTACCTTTACCATCTACATTCTTGCTTACTTTTTTGTTTTTCCTCTCTTTTGGGGTTCCCTTCTTTCCGTCCTTGCCATATCTTGCATTGCCCATGCTCTGTATTCCAACACCCTTGCTATTTCGGCTTTGTTGCTCGATCCCGCGCCCATTCCTGCTTTGTCATTAGCGGTTTTTGATGCATTCTAATTAAATTTAATTAATATCAAAATAAAATAGTTAATTGCAGTAGATATCATAATTAATTTAAAAACTAGATCAATCAAAACATGATTTCATTTGACTCTCTTATAAAATTTGAATCCCCATTAACTTAGATGTTATTCAATTTGGAATAATCAAGATTAACTTCAAATTTTACATTTGGATTTAGATTTGTCTCGTCTGATCTTGATTTTAAATATGGTGTTTCCAATTTTATAAGACAATCAAATAAAATCATGTTTCATTTGATCTAATTTTTTAATTAATTATGATATCTACTATAATTAACTATTTTATTTTGATATTAAAATTAAAATGCATCAAAATCTGTCAATGACAAAGTTGTAACAAGCAACGACGATAAGGCCGGAATAGGCAAAGGGGACGGAAAATAGAGCATTGAAAATGCAAGAGATAGGAACGACGAAAAGAAGGGAAATCCTAAACAGAGGATAGACAAAAATCTAATCAAGAAAGACAATGGTAAAGGTAAGAAATGAACTTCTTACTGGTTCGTTAAAAAATGGAAGTAAATCCATTCTCTGAATAGGAAATTTTGTAATAATTGGTTTTTGATACCATATACCTAACTTTGAGGAAGAAACCGATTTGGGGCAATTTTTTAGGCCTGAATTTTCTTTTTATATGGAAGTAAATAACAATTTTTGGAATTGAATTTTTGTTATAATCATATACCTTATCTTGTTGGAGGCTCAGGGAGTGAGAGATTTTGAGACTGGAATAAAAGTTGTCTATAATGGTAGAGGTGAGAATCGTAAATCGATTGAACCGACTAAACCAAATTGAAATTTACGGTTTCAGTTTAATTTTGATATGAGAATTTACTAAACTAATTATAATCAGTTTGATTTCGGTGTGGTGTGGGAGTGCTGAAACTACATCCAAATCAAACCGAAACTTTATATATATATATATATATATCCCACCCATAGAATTTACTAGACTAATTAAAAGAGACAATATAAATAAACTTTAGATGAATCTGTTTTAGCAAAAGTTAAGAACACAATCTAGTCCAGTAAATATTTAAAATAAATATACATGAGTAAAAAGAAACATATTCTTCAAATAATGTGTCAAACAACTTAACCTTGCTTCAAATGTGATTGAATTGCTTATGTTCTTAATATTGAAAGCAAAATACTCAATGCATCTTAGATTTGGCCACAATAATGGCTCTTAATACATTAGTGAACTTTATATTATGTTTTGAATGCAAAAAATTGCAAATATTGTAAGAAATATCGATAGAGAAGTGAACAATGACTTTAGGACAATTAGAACATCAAATAAGCAAGTGACGATATGAACTTGAAATTGATATTCAACAGATTAGTGAAGTTCGAACCATGACATTAGCTCTAATATTGAAATGTAGGGCATGTGAATATTACTTAATTCTGCTAAATTTGTCCATATTACTTAATTCTCAATACTGGATATTGTATTTTACTATTCTATCCTTTAGTTGCTACATAATCATCCTATTTTATTTGTGAGTTGAATTGAAAGTGATTGTCCATGTGTTATGAATTCAGTTTTAGTCTCTAGGGTAATGTATGCAAACTGATTGTCCATGTGTTATCTTGTAAATTTATCTAGTTATGGTGAAATGAATTTGATTGATATGGTAATTGTGACAACAATGGTAACTTTGTGGGAGGCAAAAAGGAAGGGCAATAAGTAAATCCTATGAGAGAATATTTTGATTCACATAAAAGCTGCTGAATTTGACCATTGAATTTGAGGATAAAGATAAAAGAGAATATTTTCACATAAAAGAAGGATGTGGTCCTGTCACACATATAAATTAAACAACAAAAAAAAGTTAACAAAATACATCCCTAGTCACTTAACAATTCACCTACCATGTTCTCAAAAGCCATCAACATTTATATGTTTACAAAATACATACACAAACCCTAATATCATGAATTCTAACCTACACAAAATACATCAGCTTCATGATCCCTAACACAGAAAGTTCATGATCTCTAACACTATAGCTTCAATATCAAGCTCCACTTCCGCTTCCCTTGCTCCTTGTCAAATACGTGCGGCCAATTCCTCTTCCAGATCCAGTCCATGTTGAGCCTTGTTCATTCGATCCACCAGAGACGATAGGTATCTGTCCATAAGCTTGGCCATCATGTGCAGATATAGAACCAATATGCTCAGACCCCTACCCCTTGCAGCCAGACCCCTACCCCTTGTTGTTCCCCTTGCAGCCTCCTGGCTTCTTGAAGGTCCAGTAGATCTAGAAGCAGATCCAGAGGCAGATCCTTGATTAAAGTGAGATTCAGAGGCAGATCCTTGATCAAAGTGAGGTATATCCTACATAAAATTAGTGTGACCCCGTGGTGGTTGAGTTAAGTGCATACTAGAATATGAATGTAATGTAGTTAATTACTTACTTTTGGAATATTGAACCCCATGAAGGTTCAGCCTATGGTGGTTGAGTTTTCTTTCTTATTGGCCCATTGCACGATCTTCTATTAAGGCCAGTCAGTTTGCATTTACTACATGTAATTGGACGCTTAATCTTATGGGGTAGCACTGGTTCGTATGTAGATTTAGGCCACACATGAGGGCCGTTTATAGGGTTCATGAAGTAGGAGTAAGTCTTGATTAATGTAGATTTGTGATGGCAAGGAGCAACTAGATCCTCTAGAATGAGTTTTAGCCATAAAATGCAAGGTATAGCGTGATCACATGGAATTCTAGTCATGTCTCATGCCCTACATGAACAAGATTTCAAAGCTACATCAACCGCATATTGTTCTCTCACCTTCTCAACTTCTAACATCTTATCCCCATGCCATGTTGCCATTGAAAACCGAGTCAATTTCTTGATCTCTTCAAACTTTTCTTTGATTCATGGTCCTAATGGTCCTTTAAAGGATGTATACTGTTCTATCTTCCTCGTAATCCTACTGTTTACTAGCTTTCTAACTATTTCTAAGCATCGGATTATAGGTTTATCTCTGGCTTCCTTGATGATAGCATTAAAACTTTTTGAGAGATTGTTAAGCAGCATCACATTGCAGTTTAGTTCTGAAGGCATGCTTAGACCATTACCGAGCAGGTTATATTGTTAAGTTATTGAAAGGCATTCACATCTAACCTTCCAATCCTTTCCATCCATAAGTCAAATTCAACTCTAGTAGTAGCTAAAACAGAATTCCAAAAGTAGTTTTTAAGCTGCAATCCTCTAAATTGTTTTTGAAAATTTGCGTAGAGATGTCTTGCACAGTATCGATGATCAATATCAGGAAACTCATCTTCAAATGTGGGTACAAGTCCCTGCAAATATGTACAATAGCCAGCAAGAGAGGTATAAGAAGACTTATGTGTAATTCAAAAGTTTCACAAATGATCCCTAACATGACCTTTTGTGAAATTTTTGAAGAATACAGACAATTAAAGAAATAGTACATACCTTTTACCTATCTAAAATGAATGTGACTTCTCTAGTTCTGAAACAATCCAAGTCATCTTCCAGCAACTTGAGAAACCATGTCCATGAGTCTTTGGTTTATGCTTCAACAATTGCTCATGCGATAGGACATATACCATCATTTCCATCAACCCCCATGACTACAATTAATTGCCCTTGGCATGGCCCTATTAAGTGGAAAGCATCCACTGCAATTAGGGGTCTACAAAATTTAAAACTCTCTTTGCAACACTTCAGGCAAACATAGACTCTTTTGAAAATAGGGGGCTATCCTCATTCAACATATGAGTGACAATCTTCACAGTTGATTCTTCATTGGTACGTATAAATTCTTCACAATAATCTCTCAACCTGCGAAATTGCTCTTTTAATGTGTTGTTCAATTTTTTCAAAGCCTTCTAGCACGATATGCTTGCGATTTTGAAATAGTAACAAAAAAAATCAGCTTTAACAGCCTTTTGGATTTCACTCAACTTCCATCTTGGTATACGAAACCTATCCATATACTTCTTGGCAATGCACGAGGAAGTCATGTTCCTGTTATTGAACTCTCTAGGGCATGTGTGTTCTTCAACATATGTTTTGATTTGGAAGGTGTCACACTCGCCTTGAACCCGAGAAGCATGTAACTTCCATGTACAATCCTCAGAACACACAACCCTCACTTGAACTTTGTCATTTTTTACCAGCTTCACGTTGAAGGCTCCATTCACAGCATACTCTTTGATAACAGTCTTCAACTTCTTTCTTGTTGGAAATCTCAAACCAATCTTTAAAACAACATTCTTCATGTCAACTTTTGGATTCAAACTTGGATAATTTGGCCTCCTTCACCATCTGAATTGGGGGTGTATTCAACTCATCAGACGCTGCATACGTCGACTCTACATCCCCGTCAAAATCCAGATAATCATTCAAGTCGATCTCAGATTCTATTGATTCATCAGATACGACACCTCCTTCATCAATCACTTCATTCTCAGAATCTTCACCATCTACATGAGAGAAATCCCAATTGTAGTTCCCTTTTGGAATACAATTAGGGTCATCCTCTGCAAGAGGAACTTCATCAGCGTGAGATAATTCTATATCCGTAGGGGAATAGTCTATGTTTGATGGTGAAAAAGGTGGGGAATATGGTACATTTAGAGGGCAAAATGCAACATTAGTAGGAGAATAAGCGGAGAATATGTGGGCTGTGAATCAAATTTTTTCTCGGGATTCAAATTGTTATATGTTGGAGGAGACTAATGAGCAGGAGGGGACCAAGGAGTAGGAGGGGACCAAAGAGTATTGTCATCCTCATAAGAAGGGCACCAAGGAGTGTTATCTTCTTCATAAAGAGGGCATTAATTAGTGTTGTCTTCCTCGCAAGGAGGGGACGAACGAGTTTTGTCATTATCGTTATTAGGGGACCTAATAGTGTAATTTTCCTCGTAAGGAGGGGATAAAAGAGTTTTGTCATTAGGGGACAAAGGAGTTTTTTCAGTTGGAGACCTAACAGCTTTGCCATTGTTGTAATCAGGAGAGGACACATTTGTGCTTTCAGGGATAGTACTTGGCCATTCTAATGACAGCACTCCAAACACTTTGGTTTGAGACTCAATCTCATCATTATTCTAATCCACCTTTTCATCATGATCAACTTCAGAGTCCTTCTCATCATCTCCATATGCAGACTTAGCCTCAGCCTCACTTTCATGCCATCCCAGACAAGGTAATTCACGAATTGTAGTGATTGGTTCAACTACTTTAGCATACTCTAGATTATGGTTGTGTTCAACATAGATGTGCATAAACCTGTTCTCTTTGATCAATTCAACCATTTCAAGAATGTCCTCTTTGATCAACAGCAGTGAAGACTATCACTGATACCCATTCCAGGTTACACATAATGAAACCACACAACATTGTAGACATCCAGCCTAACCATTATCATTCCCTGCTATGAGAGAATCTATCCACCTTATATGTCACAACCTCTTCTGTTCCCCCAATGTATCCAAACTGAGGTGTATATACCATTCTTCCATTGTAATGGATAACTAGGTGACAATATTCGCTCAAGTCTACCATCCTGCAAACATATCACATACACAAATCAGTTTCAAAGTTTATAAATGGTTCAACAAATACAAGAAAATAGGGGTTAATGGTTTCACTACTTGCAATTATTAAGAAAAGGTGAGATTTTTCTTCCCAGACTTACGATTTCTCAAAGAAACGTGCGATGTAAAAGTAGATACAAGATCTTCTCCTTCGATTCTATTCTTCTTCGATTCGCTTTCTCTACTGCGTTGTTCTTCCAAGATCGTGAACTATGGAAACTTGAGAAATTAAGGTAGATGAACGGTTTGCAAATTGGGAAATGTGAGTGCTTTCAATCTTCATTTCTATTTTAATTATGTTTAATACAAGGATTTAAATTGATGGTTGAGATCAATTAGGGGTGATGTAAATTGATGGTTCAAATTTGCCACATCATATTAGTTATTCAACATCATTTAAGTTATATTAAAGCCACATCATCAAGTAATTGCCACATAAACTCGTTGTTTATGCCCTAGACGAAAAACTTCACAGAAGGACAAAAATAGTAGGTTTTTGAAAGTACATGGACCAAAAATGTTAGTTTTGAAAGTTGAGGGGCGAAAATGAAACTTCAGTGTAAGTGTAGGAACCATACCCTAATTAAAATATTTATTATTATTTTTTAAATAATGAAAATTATTTAAATAGAAATTAAAAATTAAATATCATTTGATAATATTTACTCGGGAGAAAATATTAATATTATTAATTATTTAAATAAAATATTTTATTTAAATGGTAATTAATAAATAAATTAATTAAGTTGAACTTATTAATTTAAGAGAGGCTTTCAAGCTCGATTGGATTAATAAACTCAATTGAAATTGGTCCAAAATAATTAATTAAATAAATTGTATTTATTAATTTTTATCATGTAATTTTTGGCCATCATATAATCTATAGGAGATAATTGTTTGAATTATATCCTAAAATAATTATATAGATTTATTTACCTAAAATAAATCAAATAGAAGAAAAGAAAATATCATTTTATTTATCTATGGTATTTTCGAAAATACCGAAATAATGAAAAGAAAATATATTTTCTTTTTATATTTATCTCTAGGGAATATCTTAATGAGATTAGATTTTTCATTAACCTATAAATAGGAGGCTTGAGTCATTCATAAATCACACAACTCAATTCGTAGAAATTAAAAAACTCTCTTCCTCTCATGCCTTTGCCAATTCTTGGTTTTAAATTGGGAAGAAAATATTTTTTCTTCTTCCTATTTTATTCTAAAATTCGATCACACAATGGAGTTTCGTTTGATCGATCGGGATATAGTGTAGAAGATCCTGTGTTGCTGAGGATTTGATGCTAAAAAGAAACCTCCAACGAATTCTTCATATTTTACTCAATGTAAGTAAAAGTTTTAATTTTCAAAATTTAAAGCATGAATCTATATGTTTTTATCACAAATTGCATGATATTAATAGGTCATTAATTAAATGTTAATTAGATTACTAAATGTTTTTCCATTAATTTAGTAGATCACTCCCTTCACTTACATCTAACAACCCAAGCAGTGGTGTTAGACTTGACTACTTTAAACAAATAATGCTTCTTTACGCAATACGACTTGAAAGCATATTGAAGCTTCTCCTTCATCATTAAACCCTACATAGTCATTAGGAAATGTTTGGGATATGATATTCATGATATCTATATGTAATTGAGAGAAAATAGATGAGGGCGGCTCATGCTCACGATCATCGACATCCATATCATAATCACCCTTATCGTCAGTCAATATGCGCACATTGATATATTCATTGGATGTTAAAATATCATCAAATATACTAAAAGGGCCAGATTCGGGATGGACATCTCTTAATACGGGATTGGTAGAAATATTTTCAAAGGTGGATAAAGTGGACAACCTAAATTAATATATCTTTAGAACAAACAGCATACAATTTCATAAACTTAAACATATAATTTTAAAAAAGGACATTCCCCTAAATAATTCAAAAATTTAGACATATACTTGATTACCAAAAGACAAAAGCCCCAACTCTAAATAAGTCCTACTGTTATTCTAACCCTAACAAATAAATATTAAAAAAAATATGTATAAGATAATTTATGTAATCTGCCTTAGAAATATTAAACAAAACAAATATGAACATTTTGAGGTTAATTAAATTCAATTATTTTATTAATATATAGAAAAATTAGTGACGTGTGATTAAGATAGTTGTATTTTTTATTTTATTTCAAATCTTATTACAATTTTTAATTTCATGAACATTTTTAATTCAAAAACATGTTTTTATTAAAACCCTAATTTTATGAACATCTTTAATTTAATATATTAACAAAAATAATTCGTACTTTTAATGAAAACTAGTCTTTTACCACGTCATCACACGTGATATTTTTTATAACATAAAAATATTTAAAAATTGACCTTTTTTTATTTGATTTTTCTATGGTTTATAAATCTTTTTCGAAATTATTTTATTAAAATATTATTATGTTCTATTTAAGATTTAAATTGTTGTATAATTTACTAATTCAAAGAATTATATATCTTTTATATAAGACAATTTTTTAACTTCTTTATTTTTAAAATACTACCAAATAAAAAATAATTTGTTTGTTCCATATACATATATTAGTTAATTTTTACATTTATAGATTATTTATTTATTTTTAATTTTAATTAAAATTTAAGATATTACATATTTTTTTCTCTATGATTTTTAAACTTATAAATATTTTTTATTAAAATTCTAAAATTTATTTAAATATTATAAAATATTATACTCTTACTAATTCAATAAATTATATTTTGTTGTAGTTTTTTTATCTTAACTGTTTTTAATTTTCTAAACAATATAAGTTTTTTTTTATATATACATTTTTTAAAATTAAAGCATCATCACCTTTATTAAATCATTTAATATTTGAATACTTAAAATATAATTTTTTTTTCCATAAATGGATGATAAATCTAAACAATGAATTCATTTTAATATCACATTATTTTTCATATACAAACATAAGTAAACTAATCACCAATGTCTTCTTAACGCCGCCTGAAATCGACGCTCCTCGCTGGATATTTTGACCCAAATCGCCTAAAAGTGACAGAAAATAAGGGTTAGAACAAGAACTAAATGCATATGATCAATTAATTTAATGGTGGAAGGAAAACTAAATTAGTAAGAATATGGCTTTTGAAAGGAGAAAAGAAAAAATATCTTAAAAACCCTACCAAAACGTTAATGGCAGACAAGGAGGGGAGGAGATCGGCTGCTCGCGTGGAGGAAGAAGAAGAAGTGGGGCTGGATTTAAAAATGATGAAAATGGGTGTTCAACACTCGTTTTCATTATAGCTTTCTACCGCCTTAAAAAATTATCGCTCGGGTAATTAATTGACTAGCATCAGATCAGACTTTAAAGAAAAAGCGAAAAACAAGTTTTCAACTCTTGTTTTCTAATTTTATGCATTTAATTTTAAATCAACTGTCGTGACACGTCAGATTCCAGAATTGAAAATCGGATTTCAAGTTGCCACATAAGTAAAGACGGGTCAATTATCCCCAAATTGACCACCAATTGTTGAAGCCTTCAAAAATTTCAAGCCCAATTTCCTTCCTTTCCTATTCTTTTTTTCTCTCCTTTTCCTTCCTTTTTTCTTCTCTGTTTCCTTCCTACGGCTGCTGCAACATAGATGGTTTTATTTTGTGTTTTTTTTAATCCACTTGCTTGCCATGTGTCAACCAAGAATCAATTTCTTTTCTTTTTTCTTTTTTCTTTTATTTTAAACCTTATCTTCTCCTTTTCTTCAATATTATCCACTTATTTATTCTATTTATTATGTTTTTTTCCTAAAAAAATAAGAGTTTACAAACTATTACCTCCTTTTTAAGAATTTCATCCTCGAAATTCAAATCGAAAGAAACAACTGAGGATACTGAGAACGCATAAGATCTTCACTTTCCCAAGTCGCCTCACTAACTGTGTGATTCTTCCATAATACCTTAACGAGAGAAATAACCTTTTTCCGCAAAACATATTCTTTTCTATCAAGAATTCTTATTGGCTCTTCTTCATAAGATAAATTCTCTTTCAGTTGCACTGGTTGTGACTCCAATATATGAGATGGATCTGGTACATACTTACGTAACATAGAAACATGAAATACATCATGAATCCTAGATAGTTCCACTGGTAAAACCAATCGATAAGCAACTAAACCAATACGTTCAGTAATCTCAAAAGGGCCAATGTATCTCAGACTTAACTTCCCTTTTCTACCAAACCTTAAAACTCCTTTCCACGGTGACAAACGAAGAAATACTCTATCACCAACCTGAAACTCTAAATCTCTAAAACGTCTGTCTGCATAACGTTTTTGCCTCTCCCGTGCTATCTTCAAATTTTCTCTTATCACTTTTACTTTATCAGCAGTAATCTGCACTAACTCAGGACCCATTAATTTCCTCTCTCCGACCTCATCCCAACATATTGGTGTTCTACACTTTCTTCCATATAACCCTTCGTATGGTGCCATTAAGATACTAGAATGATAACTATTATTATACGCAACCTCCATAAGTGACAAATGTGTATCCCAGTTTCCTTTAAATTGTAGAACACAGGCTCGTAACATATCCTCCAAAGTCTGGATCGTTCTTTCTGACTGTCCATCTGTTTGCGGATGAAAAGCTGTACCAACAACTTTGTCCCTAAAGCTCGCTGTAAACTAGGCCAGAACTTAGAAGTAAATCTCGAGTCTCTATCAGAAACAATCGATACTGGAGTTCTATACCGACTAACTATTTCATCAACATACAATTTCGCTAATCTGTCCAACGAGTATATAATTTTAATCGGTAGAAATATGGCTGTTTTTGTTAATCTATTGACTATCACCCAAATGCCATCATGACCATTCTGAGTGCGAGGAAGACCAAATAAGAAATCCATCGTAATACGCTCCCACTTCCATTCTGGAACAGGAAGTGAAATTAAAAGCCCAACTGACTTCTGGTGTTCCGGTTTAACCTGCTGACAAATAAGACATCTCGATACACATTCAACAATATCTCTTTTCATTCCACACCACCAATAATGCTCTCTCAGTGTACGATACATTTTCGTACTACTTGGATGCATAGCATAAGCTAAGCTGTGAGCCTCATCAAGAATTTCTTTCTTCAAATCTACATTATTCGGAACACATAATCGATTCTCCATTACTAAACCTCCATCCTCTCTAACCTTATAATCTGTTCGTTGATTTTTCTGCACCTCCTCTTTAATCTTACTCAAAACTGAATCTTCAGCTTGAGCTTCTATAATTCGATCAATCAATACTGGCCGTACACGAAAATTTGCAACCAAAGCCCCTGATGTCCCCACTGATAACTCAGCATTCAATGCAGTGAACTCACTTATCAAGGAAGAACTTGTTGCATTATAATCCGCATCTAATGTATTTGATTTCTTGTTAAGAGCATCTGCAACCACGTTAGCTTTTCCTAGATGATAATCGATCGTGCAGTCATAATCTGCAATCAATTCAATCCATCTTCTCTGCCGCATATTCAACTCTTTTTGATCAAAAATATACTTCAAACTCTTATGATTCCTATAGATATGACACTTTTCTCCGTACAAGTAATGACGCCAAATCTTTAGTGCCAGTACAACAGTTGCTGATTCCCGATCGTGTGTTGGATATTTACGCTCATGACTCCTCAATTGTCTTGAGGCATAAGCTATGACCTTGCCATTTTGCATCAAAACACACCCCAAACCTTGATGTGAAGCATCACTGTAAATATCATAATCCTCTTCAGATGTCGGAAATGTCAGAATAGGAGCAGAGATCAATCTTTTCTTCAATTCCTGAAAACTCACCTCACAATCATCTGTCCGTAAAAACTCTGTGTTCTTCTTCGTCAAACTGGTTAATGGAAGGGCTATTCTAGAAAATCTAGGCACAAAACGTCGATAATAGCCAGCTAATCCCAGAAAACTACGCACTTCTGTAACAGTCACTGGCCTTTCCCATTTAACCACAGCTTCAATTTTATGAGGATCAACATATATTCCCTCTTCTGAAATCACATGCCCCAAAAAACATAACTTTATCAAGCCAGAATTCACATTTGCTGAATTTCGCATATAATTGCTTCTCTCGTAAAATTTGTAGTATCTCCCTAAGATGTTCTCTATGCTACTCTTTATTTCGAGAATACACAAGTATATCATCAATAAATACAATAACAAACCGATCTAAGTAAGGATGAAATACTCGGTTCATTAAATCCATGAACACTGGAGAAGCATTAGTTAACCCAAACGACATAACTAGAAACTCGTAATGCCCGTACCGAGTTCTAAAAGCAGATTTTGGCACATCTGTTTCTTTGATTTTAAGCTGGTGATACCCTGATCTCATATCGATTTTAGAAAACACAGAGGCACCTCTAAGCTGATCCAATAAGTCATCAATACGAGGCAACAGATATTTGTTTCGCACAGTCACCTTATTCAGTTGCCTTTAATCAATACACATTCTCATTGTATCATCTTTCTTTTTCACAAATAAGACTGGTGCACCCCACGGGGATACACTAGGTCTAATAAAACCTTTATCAAGTAGTTCCTGTAACTGTATCTTCAATTCTTTCAACTCAGTCGAAGCCATTCGATATGGTGCTTGAGAAATAGGAGATGTACCAGGAACTAACTCAATCCCAAACTCAACTTCTCTGGTGGCAACTCAGTTAAATCTTCTGGAAACACATCTGTAAATTCTTGTACAACTGGAATGTCTTCAAGTTTCAGCTCACTAATCTGAGTATCGATCACATGAGTTAAATATGCAGTACAACCCTTTCTAAGCAATTTACTAGCTTTGAGAGCCAAAATTACACACGTCGATAAGATCTTCCTTTCACCACTAAACATAATCTCAGATTCACCTGGTCGTTTGAACACAACTATCTTTCAAAAACAATCAACTGATGCATGATTTGCAGATAAGAAATCCATACCCAGAATGATGTCAAAATCACATATATCTAAGGGTATTAAATCCACAAGTAAATCTTTTCCATCCACCGCTATCACACAATTCTTGTAGACACTATCTGCTAACAATGACTTTACAATCGGAGTGGCTACTACCAGTTCATTATGCAACTTTTCCAGCATTTTATCAGCACAAGAAGAAAAAGTAAAAGAAAAAAACGAATGTGTGGAACCAGGGTCAGTCAAAACATGTGCATTTGTGCCAAAAATGGATACCTTACCCATCACAACTTCTGGCGTTTCTTGAGCCTCCTGTTGATTTATGGCAAAAACTCTACCTTGTGCACGGGGATGTCCCACTTGACTCTTCTGCTTCGTATTGCTCTTGCCCCACGCCACTCATCGTTATACTTTGCACATTAGATCCCTGTTTTTCTTGATTACTTCCTTGACCACCCAGAGATGGTTGCACGGTAGTTCCCTGTACACTACCACGTTGGGAAAACATCGGACAATCTCTTTTCATATGACCTTCCTGACCGCAGTTAAAGCAAACATTTGCACCCCTCAAACATTGCCCAAGATGGAATCTCCCGCATATTAAACACTGAGGGTATCTAGTTGTCGTGAACTGTGGAAAACTACCAGATGATTGCTGAGAGCTACTTTGAGTTGGTCTAAAATTCGATGACCCCCTAAAATCTGGTTTGAAATTTCCACAACGTGCCACGCCAGGCCAAGACCCTCGATTACCTCTCATGTGTGGTCGTACATCAGACGTATCAGTGCTAAAAGATTGAGCACTACGACTAATCTTGGATTGTTCCCCTTGACTTTTTCTTTCTATTATACCCTTCTCAACACGAATTGCTGCTTCCACCATTTTGCCAAGATCGTTCCATGATAGGAGTGTAACAACTATTTTAATGTCTCCTCGAAGGCCCTCTTCAAACCTCTTGCATCTATCGATCTCATCTGTAATCACAGTGGTAGCATATTTCGATAGTTCAACAAATTTCTTGTAATACTGAGCAACACTCATAGAATTCTGTACCAACTTCAAGAATTCATTCTGTTTGACATCTCTATACGATCGAGGATAATACTCTTCATAGAATGCATTCCTGAAGTCAGCCCAAGTGATAGGTGCAAGGTCTTGACGTCTACTCACAACCAATTTCCACCAATCTTCAGCTGCCCCTTCTAACAAGAAAGTAGCCAGCCTCAATTTTCTATTATCGGGACACTGCATCACCTCAAAACATTTCTCTATTTTCACTATCCATGCTTCTGCCTTAGCTGGATCAATTGTTCCTGCAAAACTCTTTGCACCAAGAGCTGTTGCTCGCTCTATTTTGTAATCTTTCTCAGCTTCCCTACTTTGACTATGCATTCTCAACCCAGAAAGCTACTGCCTGAGCCATACTATCAAATAGTTGCTCATTTGTAACATTAGCTCGTTCAGATTGCTCTCCAACTGGTTGGTTAGTTCCCCGATTCATTTCCTCGTCAAATGTGTTTTCATTGCATTTTGCCTTCCAATAGCTTGTTGAGTTTCAATAGGAATATCCTCAAGCCTACGAGTTCTGTCACCACGAGACATGCGTACCTACAACATGAAGCATGTCATGGAATAACACTTGAATGCAATGAATATTTAAATGTAGTGTCTAAATAAATCACGAAAAGAATCGTATTGCTCTGATACCAAACTGTCACGACCCAACCCGAGTACCCCCTAAACACTCTAGACGACACATGCTGATGGCAAGCGAAAGCTAATGCCAACACATACCATCTAACGTAACTAAAATAACTAGTAAATCATCAATTTAAATTCAACTTATTTAAGAAAATTTTGGCAGAGTTCCGTTTATTTTTCAAATAAACCAACCTGTAATACATTTTACATAATCCTGCATAAACTATAACTGGCTCCGCCCTCAAAATTAACTGAAAATCAGTCAAATATGTTAATTATGAATTTACTAACATTAAGAGAGACATTTACGTGATTGTTCAATTGTAAACTCCTCCATCTACCCAACTAGCCTAAAAAATCATAAAACCATTTACTTCCTCACGAGCCATCACCGGCACTTATAAATATACATGTACAAACACACACAAAAATGTCATACATAGGCTAGGTGTGAAGATGAAACCAAAACTGGTGGTGTAAACGGCTCTCGTAGGCGTGATCCTCGAAACTCAGGAGCTACCTGGAGGGGGGAAAAACAAAACATGGAAATCATGAGCAAAAACTCAGTGAATGGGTTCTTTTATAAATTAATATATACTTTTGATACATAATAAAAACTCATAGCTAGCGAAGTTCATATATTAATATCATATCATAATCATATAATAGAAAACCGATACCAAATGCATACCCACAACTGGTCATACTACACACAAGATAAATCAAGTTATGCGGCAGAGCAACTGACTATACTGAAACTGGTCATACGCGCGCAGAGCTGCCCCCAAAGGGCTATTCACCCTAACATGCGGCCCAAAGCCTATGTGTATGCTAAAGTGGGTCCCAAAGACCTGCTCAAATCTAAGCTAGTGGGTACGACATTTAGTGGTTTGAAAATATCTTACGAAATCTGTTATATACTTGCAAACTATAATAAATCCATGGAAACTAATACTTTTTCCATATTAACATAATGTCCAATTTCAAAGGAATATTCATAAGTAATCATAAAAACACATAAACATAGTTTGTAAATCATAAAAACATATGTATTATAGGATAATCATAATATATAGGCTAACTTGAAATTTATAAGCAAATAATTATGGATAATTCGAAAATAATATTTTAACCACTCACAAAAACTATTCCGCTTATGATCCCGGATTATAAGCGGTGCCAATCTCCGTATCACCTGAAATATATATTGAATAAAATACCCATTAATAATCTTTTGGTATTTTTATATATAGAAAAAACATATTGAAAACACATAAATTGACGATTAATATCCCAATGGCTAGAGTTTCACTTTTTCTTCAATGACTACACTTCCAATACACTTTTCAAATCCAAATACTTTCATTCTTGTTGCTCATCCTCTTCCCACACATAATCCTCTTTCTATCTCAAGCAATTTTCCATAACAACTCCAATTCTACACCCTTATTAATTAATCTTAAACACCAACATCTCAATTTAACCCATAGCACTTAAAACCCATAGACAACAAAACTCATAAACCCCACAAACCAACTTTGAAGCTTAGAAAAATCCATCAAATAGAAGAATTGGGTTGAAGAAATAACTTACCAACAAGCAATTATCCCCAAATTGACCACCAATTGTTGAAGCCTTCAAAAATTTCAAGCCCAATTTCCTTCCTTTCCTTCCTTTCCTATTCTCTTTTTCTCTCCTTTTCCTTCCTTTTTTCTTCTCTGTTTCCTTCCTACGGCTGCTGCAACATAGATGGCTTTATTTTGTGTTTTTTTTAATCCACTTGCTTGCCATGTGTCAACCAAGAATCAATTTCTTTTCTTTTTTCTTTTTTCTTTTATTTTAAACCTTGTCTTCTCCTTTTCTTCAATATTATCCACTTATTTATTCTATTTATTATTTTTTTTTCTTAAAAAAAATAAGAGTTTACAGAAAAAAAATAAAACAAAATGGCCCCATTGAACTTTTAAATGAGAATGAAAATACAATAATGCCCTTCTAAAATTAAGGAAAAAAATAAAGAAGAAAAAGAAAAAGATTTGAATATACTAAAATCAAGGAAACATTAAATATAAAAAACAATATAAGAAAATAAGAGAGAAAATTTGAAATTAAATAAAAAATAAAAACTAAACAAAAAAAATCTAACTTTTCAAAACTGATAACTAATTTTTCCCCAGAATCTTGAAAAAATTCTTTTACGCACATCCAGTATTATAATGTATAGTAGAATATAATATAATATATTTATGTACAATACGATAAAGTGTAATAAAGTAATATGATATACTGTACATAATATTATATATTTATGTACAGTACGAAAAAGATGCAATAAGTAATAATATATAATGTACATAATATTAATATTTATGTACAGTACGAAAAAAGGTGTAATAAAATATACTATACATAATATAATATATTATGCACAGTACGAAAAAGATGTAATAAAGTAATATAATATACTGTACACAATATTATATTATGTACAGTAAACGAAAACGCTAAAGCGAACGCAGAAAAAAAAAAACAAAAAGAAGAAGAAGAACCATATTCATGTACAGTATAGTAAAAAAAACTTGTACTATACAGTGAACACTTGAAAAAACAAGAAGATGAAGAAGAACCATATTCATGTACAGTATAATAAAAAAAAAATTGAACTATACAGCGAACCCAGAAAAAGAAGAAGAAGAAGAGTCATATTCATGTACAGTATAATAAATAAAACGCGTATTGTACATCGTACCCAGAAAAAAAAAATAGAAAAAAAAGAAGAGGAGAAGAAGAAGAAGAACTTTCGACCTTGGCCATCGGAAAATTGCACATCTAAGGAATCGTGATTAAAAAATAAATTACCGCAAACCTTAACTCAACAAATGAAGAAGGAGAAGAGAAACCCTAAAACCTACATAGTTCTTGGAAGAATCCCAAGAACCTGACAACTTGAAATAAAAGGAACTCTAAAAAATGATGAAACATGAAAATCTATAGAAAAAGAAAAAAGAAAAAAAAGAAATACAAAATCCCACGATTTATGGAGCAATTAAAACAAAAAGAAAATAAACACTGTAAAGATTGAAGAGAGAGTTAGTTACCAAATCAATCAACTGACGAAAAATCAACAATTAAACAAAAAAAATATAACAAATTAAATAAGGGTGAAATGAGTATATATAAAAAAAGATACTCAAAAAAGGCTAAAAAAACCATATGGTGTAGTCAAAATGAGCTATATAGTGGATTATCCCTTTAATATAGACTCTTCTAATGAAATTGAAAGATTTAAGCATAGATAAATACTAAATAAAAGTAAGAGATAAATCAAAACTTTATTTCTTATTCATCATTATTTTATCATCATAAAATCAATGGAAAAATCTTTTTTTTTCCTTCATTCAATTTTTTTTTATAGAAATTCTTTTAAAAAGTTCAATTTTGACTGATCATTCAAATAACTATCTCCTAAAATACTATTGGTGGTGCTTATTTTTACCTACAAATTAGTAAGTAAATCTTTATTTATTTAATCAATAATTTGAACTAAAAATCTGGTGAATTCATTGATTCAATTTAATTTTTTACTAATTAATAAATCTTATTTATTAGTACTTAATTTTACTATTTTAATAAATTAATTATTTAATTTTATTAATAATGCTCTTCGGATTTTAACATGCATATTATTTATCTTTATTTATTAAATTCCATTTTATATTATTATTATTTTTTAGTCGAAAATATTATTATTATTTAAAGTTTAAACTAATAATAAATATTATTTATTATTTTTTCCAATGAAATAATCTTTATTATTTAAAATAATATTCTATTTAAATAATCACATTATATAACATACAAATAATTAATAGATTATTTTATTAAAAAATAATTTAGAATTAAGTTTGAAAAAAAAACAAAAAACAAAACAAAACAAAACAGTTGTCTAAATGTAAGATTTTGTTTAGACTAAACGGAGGAAGGGAATTTCCTTTAGCAGATTTTGTTTCGAAGGGACCTACGTACCCAATATATGAGAAATCTGAAATCCTAATCAATTATGGACCGTATCGATAATTATAAAAAGGCTCATGGCCCTTATTTTATTTTGGGTAATTTCATTAATAATCAAATGGACACCCTATATTTACTTGATTAATGGGAAAACAAAAAAAAAATTACAGATTTGGGCTACCACCACCGTATACGGTGGTTACAACTTTTTTAATAGACAAATTTAACCTCTTTCGTTATTTTGTAATTTGCATTTTAAATGGTAGATTTTCCATAATTAATTTTTGATTTAAATCTCATCAATCTCGGTTAGTTTCCATGTTTCTTTCATATGTTTTTTTTTTTTCATTTTGTACGAAAAACCAGTTCTCAATTTTTTTTTCGACCCCTTTTTTCTCTACTTCAAATTCTCTTCTATCATCTGTTCAATTCCATCAGTTTTTTTTTTCTTCTATTGTTGATTTTTAAAACAATTTCTCGCTTCTTATATTTACAACCATATAAAGCGATATTAAGAGATTTCGAAGAACATTCTGATAAAATAAAAGAATCGAGTGATGGAGAACATTGAAGATGACGACAAAAAAAAATATCTTGATGGTGAGGAGGAAATTGATAATTCCAGTTTATGAGGAAGAAAAAAAGCAATCGGAAGAGAAAAGAATGCACGATGGGGCAAAATCAGATATGAAAATAGTAGAAGAGGTATGTTCTCACAAAAAAAAATGTTTTATGACGAAAAATGAATGTATTACAGTTTCATATATTTTCTTTGTTTAAAAAAAAATTATTTCTCGTTATGAAATAGGAATCAAAATCTCGTGGTAAAAAAAGAAAACGATTGTAAAAGGAAAAGAAACTTTGAAAGAATCTGAATACTTTGCAAATTCAAGCGAGGACGAAAACATGGAGGATGAAGAAAGCGTTGAAGAAGAACACTCATACGAGGAAAAACACCCAGAATATTTATATTTGTTAAACATTGCTAAATTACCATGTATATTGTAAACTGTCGTGAATAATTTAAATACATATTTACTTTTGTTAAACATGGATAAATATTTTACTACATTTTTCTTTGCTCATAATGAATATTTATTAATTTTACTAATTTGAAGAAGAAAAAAGTAGTAACAGAGAAGAATCCAGAAAGAAAAAAATGGATAACCGACGTTCGAACGATAAACTAAAGCATTTGAGTATGGGGATAAAACATCCAAAACAAGAAGCTCACAACCTCAGGACTCGCAACCTCACTTCAATTTGTTAAACATTGCTAAATTATCATGAACATTGTAAATTGCCGAGAATAATTTAAATACATATTTACTTTTGTTAAACATGGATAAATATTTAACTACATTTTTTTGTGATCATAATGAATATTTATTAAATTTAGGAATTCGAAGAAGAAAAAAATGGGTAAATATTTAAATCTAATTGATAAATGAAAATCTTGTTGAATTTATAAAAGGTAAATATTTAATATCATTTATTTTTAATAAACTCGTAAATAATTAAATTTTGTTCACGACTTTAAAATTCATAGATAATGCTTCTAAAAAGGATCACAAATGGGTAACAAAAAAAATGTCGTCGTCTGAATTTGATGAACAAGAGATTAAATGAATTCAATCGAACGAACCACCTCCAATATGTTAAAATGAAAAAAGAAAAATTGATGAACAAGATGAAATGAACGGACAAAAAAAAAAAAAAAGAATGAAGGAGAATCATGAAATGTTAGAAAACACAAAAGAAGGATAAAATCGAGAGAGGAAAAAAACATCAAGATTTTTAAAACTTGAAATTCAAAAATAAAATTAAAAAAAGGAAACAGAAAACGTAAGATATGAGATAGTTTGAATTCTTATTTGGTGACAGTTAACATTTGTAAAATCTAAATTAGTTAATAAAGAAATCAAATTAATGCAAAATCTAAAATCTTAAAAGGAAAAAAAAAAAAATATAAACAATAAAGGGTAAAAGGGTAAAGAAAATTGGAGAGAACCACCTTCTACGGCCATAAAAGTAAAATTTTGTAATTAAATACAAACCATAAATATACTTGTAATTAGATGTCCCGATTTGATTTAAATGTAAATATTTCTTTTATTTTTCCAAATCAATTTATATTAATTATAAACAAATCTAAGTTAATGGTATTGAATTTACGGTTAGATGATTAGCCGTTGATTGCTCCTATATGGCCCTGTAAATTGGAGTGTCTCGGAGTGAACCCAATCTTAAAGAGCAATTGATAATAACTATATTAACGACACATTAACATAATGAAGATCAATAATCTCATCAAGTAAGAACATAATAGCATCAACATAAATTGGAATAAATAAATAGTCGTTATTATTATCATATAGAATATATTAAATTATTGAACATTAAAAAGAGAAAGTTAAACCAAAAAGTAAACATGCAATTTAAAAATTTAATATAATATAGTTCAATTAAATAAATACAAATATAAAATAAAAAGTATTAAAGAGTTAAACCTATATTATTGATCAGAAAAAAATGTGAGACGTCCATTAAAAAAAGAAATTTTTACAACCTAAAATCAAATCGGACTACCTATTTACAACTTTATTTGGTTTTTTATATTAATTACAGATTTGTACAATTAAAGCCGTGTGTGGTGGTTTTTGGTTTTTGAAGAGACTGATTTACCCTTCCTTTCTCTTAAACGTTTAAAATATAAAAAATCCGATTGATGATTTGAAGTTGATATTTTTCTTAATTATTTTAAATTAAACAGTTAATTTACAAGATATTATTACGAATTAAATGTAGATGCCCATGATTTTCCGTTGGTTGCCATGTTTTCCTTCTTCTTTTTTTCTTTTTCATTTCGTTAGTTTTTTTTCTTCGTAAATCAGACTAGCAGATTGATTTGTTCTCTTCTTCTTTCCTTCGTCTTTCATCTCTTGCTTTGTTCTCTAATTCTTTCTTCCGTCTTTCTTTTGATGACAATTTCGTTTATGTTCATTTCCGTTTTTGACAATTTCGTTAATCTCAATCGTTTATCACTGTGTAATTTTTTTGTCAATTATAAAATGGTTCGTTCGATTGAAATCACAATTTTTACACAATGGCCGGTTTGATGAAAATACAAATTATGTTGATTATCAATCTTCTTTTTTTTTTCTTTCTAGATTCTTCCTTTCTTCTTTTGTTTTTTTTTTTTGAGGTGATATAAGAAATTTTTGTTATGATTTTAATTAAATAAATTATTGAATTAAACGCAATAATTTATTAAATTATACAAAATATATAATTGAATTAAATGAAATAATTTTTTGAATTAAATTACCATATAGAATTGAGAAACCTGAGATTGATTTTAATTAAATAAATGAATGAATTAAACAAAATAATTTATTAACTTATTTACTATTTACAGATTTTAAATGAAATAAGTTATGGTGAATTAATTATTATATACAACCAACATATCTAATATTCAAGCTCAAAATTTAATTCAATAAATAATTGACGAGAGGGGAAAATTTATTGAATGAATGAAACTCAGATTTTAACTCGATAAATTATTGAATAAAGGAACAAAAAAAAACATTAATATTAAATATTCAAGGAAAAGAACTAATTTTGACAAGGTAACATAACCCAAAAAAGATTTGAATGACCGACACTAATCTTAGTAGAAGTGGGTAAGACGGAAACACTTTTGTCTTCCAAGTTAAATATGTAAAAATCTCTATCCAATAGTGAAGTAAAATAGATGGAGTTTCTTTTGATTCCCGAATTACCTTTGACACTACAAGCAAAGCCTTGATAGAGATTTAAAAAGATGGCATTGTCGTTTATATTATGAAGCTTTTCCCACTTCATATCCTCAAAATTAGCTTTGTAGATAATAAAATCCAAAACTCCATCACTACCATCTCCCATCATAGGTTGATAAATATACAAAAGTTGGTCATCTACTTCAAGTAGATAATAAAAGGCCTTACATACTCTTGGAGTTTGAATAGATAATCCAGTAGTCCATAAGATCTCAAAGTTACAAGGATTTTCATAATCCGCTTTTGCCAAAGCATCATTAAGAGTAACAGCATAAATCATTCCTTTAAAAGATGTAGCGGCTGATATAGAGAAATCATCATCATCATCATCATCATCAATTATAAAGGTTTGTTTAACAAATTGATCTTGTCCCGGTTGCCAAAGAAAAAGATGTTCGATACCAAACTCGATTATAATAACCTTACAATTAGGATCAGTTGGAGGAGCAGTCACAATGCATGATTTTTGATTGTAAAGAACTTCAACCATCGGTGGAAGTTGAAGTCTTTCCAAAGACATGAGATTCAAAAGAAAGTTGGGTCCTGACTTATCATAATTCTCAAACAATAACCAACAATCATCAAGATTCACACAAAACCACAACGACATGTCCGACGAGTTCGGAATGCTTACCAAGTAGTAGCGACGTTCAATAAAATTGAAGAACAATATCTTTTCTTTTTTCTTCTTTCTTTCGTCGCATACAAGAAGCCAAGGATGACCAACATCGGAATTAAGCAATTTATTGCTACCCAATACAACCTCCATTTATTCGAGAGAGAGAGGTTTCAGTCGTGAACCAAAACTAAAAAGATACGCCAATATTTTTTTACCCAACCTAGGGTTCTGATTCCTATTTATAATCTTTTATTTAAACAAAATCTTATATTCTAATTTATTTATACTACCAAAAGTTAAATCTAGGTTTTGGATGGAAAATAAATCCCCAAAATTTTAAGTTTTATATTTGGAATCTTTTAATTTTCTTAGATTTTTATCCAAAAGAAAATTAAAATGTAAAATCGATGTTTTGTTTTAAAAAGAAATTAAAGATTGGGTTGCTATTAGGGAATAGGTTTGAAGAATATAATAATGTTATAGTTGCTTAGGGTTTCGATTCCTAATCAAAATATAAAGGTATTAGGGCTGCCCTAGTTTATGTTTATCTCTTAATTAACAGATTTGGGTTTTCCTTAAAACAAAACGTCTCTTTATTCCAATCATATATCTCTCCCTCGTCTGATCCGTTCTGGTAAAGCATCAACAGCAAAAAAGAATTAAAGAGGATCTTCTTCTTTAGTTGTTTGCAGGTTTTTTACTCTTTCTTTTTCGTATACCGTTCCGTTATAGATTTAATGACTTTTTTTTTCATTCTGTTAAAATTTATTTAACAAATAGCACTGAATAAACTCTATATGAGTTTTTTTTTTTTCGTTATTAAATTTTTATTGAGTAGTTGACGATGTGAAAAATTAAGTATATATGATTACTTTTCGCAGGTATAATAACTAATTGCTAATATACTATGATATACTATAGTATAATGGATTGACCGACTTATATATCCACAATATATTAGTTATTTATGCATATAAGTTATTAAATTTTAATATGTGATTACTTTTCAGAATCGAAGGTATAATATAATAATGGAATCACGATCATTATGGTTAGATATTCCTGAAGAAATTCTTACAATAATTTCTTCACATCTCTATGGTAAAGATATAATTATCTTGTTATGTTGCATTTGTAAATCATGGCGATCAGCCTTAAGCAGTGTTCGACCATTTCCGCCTCCTCCGTCTTCTCCACTCTCTCAATTTCCTTGTCTTTTGTTTCTCAATATGAAGAACCGATTTTACCATCCCATTTACGATGGCATATACAACTCACACATCTCTAAATTATTCGATACTGACTCTCATCTTTGTTTTTCATCTAATAATTGACTACTCTTTCATCAACCTCACTCTCTCTTATTTATTAACTCATTCACAAATCACAAAATTAAAATTCCTTCTCCTATTTACTCTTTCATGCACTATTGAGTGTAATAATAAGTATATTCGACGAAAACTTAGGTCATGGTCGTTTCAGAGGTTTTTGGTTCAAGTTGAGGGGGAACTTGTAGCAGTATTTTTAAGCCTAAACGGAACGTGGTTGCGTGTCTTCAAACTCAATCATTCTCAAAAGGATTGGGATCCTTTGTATTGCTTGGGGGATCATATTTTGTTCCTTAGTTATCATGCTTCATTCTCACAACTAGCTACCAATAAATTAGTGGCTGGAAACAAAATATATTTTCCGAAATTCTATCAAGGAAGTATGATTTATTATTGTTTATCAACTCGAGAGTATCACTCTCAAGATGGTCGATATCACAGTAAACAGCTTTACGACACTAAAGATTTTTCCCATTGCACTACTTGGGTAAAGCCTAAGTATGAGGAAGCTAGCACCTGCCTTGTTGAGCCCTGGTTTAATGATTCTAATTCTAATTCTAATTCCGATGATACTGATTCCGCTTCTTCTGTTTCCGACTCTGATTCTTTTGATTCGGGTACTGCCTCTGATTCCGATTCCAATTCCAATCCTGATTCTGATTCTACTATCATGGTGTGATGATAATTATTATTGTCATTTTGTATATCATATGATTTGTTTAAGGACAGGTTATTTTGTCACTAATATTCCTTTTTCGTATTTGAAAGTTAAAATATATGTTTTTTTTATATATTCTTGTTGGTACTGATTTGAAAGGAAATGCGTTTATATCATTAATTTACCTGATTCTACAACTTCAGATAGTAATTTACCTGATTCTACAACTTCAGATAGTAATTTACCTGATACATTAGTGTCAACGGGTAATTCAAGAGACCCTAACCCTCTCTTTAACTAAACATTAAAGATAGAAAAAAAAGAAAGCTAGGGTTCTCATACAATAAAATAAGGCTGTATAAAAGCCTCATTATATACACCTAAATAAAATGATATAAATGCTATTATAACCTAAAAAGGTTTATAATAATAATAATTTAACGCTCTTTACATGATATGTTCCTCAAACTCAAAATATAATTACACAAAAAAGTTTTGTAAAGATGAGGACGTCATCAAAAAATGCCATGACAAAATGACGCAAAAATAGATTGGAGGATGTAACTCATCAACGACATAAATTTAGATGGGACGGGGAATGACAAGAAAATTGTAATTGTATATACGAAAAGTTGTTTTGGGGACAGCATCAGTTTGGAAACAAAGCTTTGAATTAGATGAATCTTTTTTAGCAAAATTTAAGAACACGATATGTCAAGTAAATATTTAAAACAAATAGACATAAGTAAAAAGAAACATATCCTTCAAATAATGTGCCAAACAAATTAACCTTGCTTTAAATGTGATTGACGTGTTTGTGTTCTTAACATTGAAAGAAAAATGCTCGAAGCATCTTAGATTTGGCCACACAATAATGGCTCCTAATCCATTAATGAACTTTATATTATGTTTTGAATGCAAATATTGCAAAATTTGCAAGAAATAAAAATAGAGAAGTGAACAATGACTTGAAGGACAATTATAAGATCAGAGAAGCAAGTGACGATGTGAAATGCAGAGATTGATAATCGTACGACAACATGAAGTTCAAAGATTTGAGTGAGTAAATTTGGAATCCAACTGATTAACCTGAAATTGAAATTGAACAGATTAGTGAAGTTTGAACCATGACGTGAGCTCTAATATTGAAATGTATGGCACGTGAATGTTACTTATTATTAGGAAATGTAATTAGTTTGTTTTTGTTATATTGTTGTAACTGATTTGTTATTCTAGTTAAGAGAGTTGGTGAGGTTAGTTGAGAATTTGTAATGTTATAAATATCTTTGAGACTAATGAGAAAGGTAGAGAAAATCATTATTTTGACATGGTATCAAGAGCTGAAGACTAGCGTCCAAATTTTTCTCTCTCCCACTTTCCGCTGCTAGCTGTCGTCTTCTCTACCTACAAGCTGTCAGACATCATTTTTTTTTTGGCCTTTTTGACGTATTCTCCATTTTCATTTTCTTCTTTTCTCTTTTGTCATGACTTCGAATGAGGATTCTGATACCTCTTCTCCATCAATTTTGCTTGAATCTGGCTCGTCAAAAATCGTCTCGTTTTCACACAAAGTTTCTGTGAAGCTTGACAATGGAAATTTCTTACTTTGGCGCCAGCAAATTGAAGCTGCTATCCGAGGACATCGACTTCAACAATATGTTTTCGAACGATTTCCTTCAATTCTTGCGAAATTTTCGAGTCCTGATGATGAAAAATTAGGAAAATTCAATAATGCATTTCTTGATTGGGAAGCACAAGATAACCTTCTTGTGTCATGGCTTCTCTCATCGATTTCTCCTCAACTTCTTACAAAAATGGTTGGTTGCAGAACTTCTTCACAGATTTGGTTTACTCTCCATACCTATTTTGCTTCAAAAACAAAGGCAAAAATTTCTCAATTGAAGGATCAATTGAAAGAAACTAAGAAAGGTAATCTTTCTATTGCCGATTACTTGTTAAAGATTAAGAATGCTGTAGATCAGTTAGATTCTGCTGGCTGCATGATGACTGATTCTCAGCATATAGAGGCAATTTTTGATGGATTGACTGGTGAATATGATCCTTTTGTGGTTTCAATTCAATCCAGAAAAGATGAGTATATTGTCGAAGAGGTTGAATCACTTTTATTAGCTCATGAGATTCGTATTGAGAAAAGAGCAAAGGAAGTTGAATCAATTACTGTGAATCTTGTAAATTCACAAATTTCATCTCAGTTCAAGAGGAATTCTCATCCATCTTCTCAAAATTCTCCACATAATTTTCAAAACAGGGGAAATACTTCGGGTAACAAAGGCAATAATCAAAAATAAAGGAAATTATCGTGGTAAGAATCATTGGCAAGCAAATAACAGGCCTCAATGTCAACTTTGTGGAAAGATAGGTCATTTGTCTGGAAAATGCTATCAACGTTTTGATCCAAACTTTCAAGGATTGGGTGTTTAGAGTAACAATAGTTACAATTATCAGTCTCAGTCATCTGTTGCAGGATCTTCCAATGGAGGTTTTCATAACTGCAATGTCAATTCACAACCTATGTCAGCTCAAATGGCTGCCCTCATGGCTACACCTGAACTTGCTAATAACAATTACTGGTATCCGGATTCTGGGGCTACCAATCATGTAACTGCTGATGTTCAAAATCTTAATCAGAGGACTGATTATCAGGGTCAAGAGAGAGTTCATATGGGTAATGGTACTCCACTCTCTACATCATGTTGGTCAATCTGCCTTTTATTCTAATCTTAGTTCTAAACCTTTATTTCTTCAAAATCTATTACATGTTCTTGAAATAACTAAAAATCTTATGAGTGTGTTTACTTTTGCCAAAGATAATCATGTCTTTTTTGAGTTCCATTCTGATTTTTGCTTGGTTAAAGACCAGGTTTCCAAGGAAATCCTAATGGAAGGGAGACTTAAAGATGGGCTATATGCTTTTCATCCCTCTTCTATGTCTCTTAAGGGTACAATCCAACAGCAACAGTCACACCTTAATTCTGTTAATAAGCAAGTAAATGTTTTACATTCTCATGTTTCTTTGCCAAATCATGTAATGTCATCCATTTCCCTTTTTCATACATGGCACTGTCGTCTAGGTCATCCTTCTATGAATGTAATAAGGCAAATTCTTCATTCTTGTAATGTCAATTTTTCAAAAAAAAGTGCATCTGACTTTTGTAACTCTTGCTGTCTTGGTAAAGTTCATAAATTTCCTTTTCCAAATTCATCTACTTTGTTTACTGAACCTCTGTAATTGATTCACACTGACATATGGGGTCCTTCTCCAATTCTTTCTTTTGGCAATTATAAATACTATATTCATTTTATTGATGCCTTTTCTCGCTTTACTTGGATTTTTCCTTTAGCACAAAAGTCAGAGGCCTTTTCCTGTTTTTTAAAGTTTCAAAAGATGGCTGAATTACAACTTGGTTTTAAAATCAAGGCTGTTCAGTCAGACTGGGGGTGAATACAGGGCTTTTTCAAAATACTTAGTTGATAATGGGATTCTTCATCGAAATTTTTGTCCTCATACTCATGAACAAAATGGGGTGGCTGAAAGGAAGCATAGACATATCATAGATATGGCCTTAACTCTTCTTGCTAATGCTTCAATTCCTTTATGCTTTTGGGATGAGGCAGTTAAAACAAGTACTTACTTAATTAACAGAACATCTACTACTTTACTTGCTGGAATGTCTCCTCTTGAGGTTCTTTTTCACACAAAACCAGATTATTCTCTTCTTAGAGTGTTTGGTTGCTCTTGCTTTCCAAATCTCAGACCATATAACAAAAATAAGTTCAATTTCAGATCAAAACCTTGTGTCTTTCTAGGCTACAGTTCTCATCACAAGGGTTATAGGTGTCTTGACTCTTCTGGCACTATTTTTGTTTCTAGAGATGTTATTTTTAATGAAACTTCTTTTCCTTATACACTTTTGTTTCCTTCTACTAATACTTCTACTCCTGTTTCCGAGTCTTCCTTTTCTGTCTCCTCCTCACCTCCTATTTTGTCAAAATCATCATTTTCCGAACCTTCTCCGAGGCCAACTGATTGTATAGAGACACATATACCTAACTCACAACCTTCTCTTGATCTTGGGAGTCATTCTCTTGTTCCTGATGTTGTTGAACAAATTTCTTCACAACCAGTTCTTTCAAATAAGCATAAAATGACTACACGAGCTAAATCTGGCATTCACAAACCAAAGGTTTTATTAGCTACTAAAGAGCCTGCAACTGTTCAGCAAGCTTTGACTTCTCCTCTCTGGAAAGATGCAATGACAGATGAATTTCTGGCTCTAGCTAGAAATAACACGTGGACACTTGTCCCTCCTCCTCCTAATAGGAAAATTATAGGCTGTAAATGGGTGTTTAGACTGAAGGAAAATCCAGATGGTACAATTCAAAAGTATAAGGTCAGATTGGTTGCAAAAGGGTATCATCAACTTGCTGGTTTTGACTTCAATGAGACTTTTAGTCCAGTAGTCAAACCAACAACTATTAGGGTTGTGTTAACAATGGCAATCACTTATAAGTGGATGATAAGGCAATTTGATGTGAATAATGCCTTTCTAAATGGCTCTCTAAATGAGGAAGTCTACATGGATCAGCCTTTGGGTTTTGTTGATTCTCAGCAGCCTCAATTTGTTTGTAAACTTAATAAGGCTTTGTATGGTCTTAAGAAAGCACCAAGAGCTTGGTTTGAAAAGCTTAGTAGTGCTCTTTTCTCCCTGGGTTTCAAGGCTGCACGATCTGACCAGTCTCTCTTCATTCTTTCTAATTCTAAGATGATAATCTTGGTTCTTGTTTATGTTGATGATATCATAGTTACAGGGAGTGATGCTTCTTTCATTACTTCTCTTATTGCAAAATTGAATTCTTCTTTTGCTCTCAAGGATCTTGGATCTCTCAATTATTTTCTAGGGATCCAAGCTAAATTCACTTCTGAGGGACTTCATTTGTCACAAACCAAATATATTTCTGATTTGCTTTTGAAAGCAAAGATGTTAGGTGCTAAGGGCATTGCTACTCCTATGGCTAATTCTGAGAAATTGTCCAAGATAGGCAGTGATTATTTTGATGATGTTCATTTGTATAGAAGTACTGTAGGGGCTTTACAATATGTAACAATTACAAGGCCTGAGCTTGCTTATGCTGTCAATAAGGTTTGCCACTTTATGCAAACACCTCTCCAGTCCCATTGGAAGGCTGTTAAGAGAATAATGAGATACTTAGCAGGTTCAGCCACCCATGGTCTGCTACTTAAACCTACTTCTACCTCTTCTTTGAACTTAGTAGCATATTGTGATGCTGATTGGGCATCTGACCAGGATGATAGACGTTCAACGACGGGTTATTGTGTTTATTTTGGAGGAAATCTTGTCTCTTGGAGCTCTAAGAAGCAGCCTGTTGTTTCTCGATCAAGTACGAAGGCAGAATATCGAAGTGTGGCTGTTGTTACTGCTGAGGTTTCTTGGTTACAATATTTGTTAAATGAGTTAGCTTGCTCTTCTTCTCATTGTCCTATAGTTTGGTGTGATAATCTTAGTACTATCATGCTTTCATCTAATCCAATTCAACATGCCAGGACTAAACATATAGAGCTTGACTTGTATTTTGTTCGAGAGAAGGTGGCTCGACGACTTATTGACATTCGACATGTTCCATCAGTTGCTCAACTTGCAGATCTACTCACCAAACCTTTACCAAATTACAGATTTCTACATCTTCGTGACAAACTCATGGTTTTGTCTTGCCCACCATAAGTTTGAGGGAGGGTATTAGGAAATGTAATTAGTTTGTTTTTGTTATATTGTTGTAACTGATTTGTTATTCTAGTTAAGAGAGTTGGTGAGGTTAGTTGAGAATTTGTAATGTTATAAATATCTTTGAGACTAATGAGAAAGGTAGAGAAAATCATTATTTTGACACTTGTTCTCAATACTGGATATTTTATTTTACTATTCTACCCTTTACTATTTGTATCATAAAGCGTAGACGAATTGGGTGTAGATGAATATGAGTTTTTCTTTATCACTCTCTTTAAATTGTACAATTTTGATGAGTTAATGTATATAATAATAATGTTAAAATTCGTTAATATTTGTTAAGATTGAGAGACACCTAAACTCATATTTATAAAAGTCAAAAAGAGTTTCTCTTCACAAAAAAGACAATAGCTTCATACACGGTTATGTCATTTTCATAAAAAGACGTGATCATTTAAAGAGTCACAGTTTTTCATCTTTAGTCAATAGGCACATATTTACAATGTGTCCCTTCCCCCAATAACTAAATAGATTTAATTAATTAATTAAATAATTACACACTAAGAATTATCAATCGAGTCATCATAAATTCTTACACACCTTGGATTTGACAAAAATTCATAATTAAGTTAATTTAATGTTTAAAAAATGTAGAATAAAATATAAATAAAAATAAAAATAAATGGAATATGTAAAAAATAAAAGAAAAAAGAAAAAATATAAATATCATATGGGTTGAGTGGAAGAATGTAGATATTATTGAGACCCATATGGTGTCCATTGACTTTTTATAATTAAATTTTTTTTAATAAAATGTTAAAGATAAAATATAAAAAAAGTAGAGGTAAAATGGGAACTCAATGTTTCTCCCCAGTTCGTCACTTTTATATATTTGATTGATTATAGATTAACATATTTAAAAATATATGTACAATTTGTAAAAAAAAAAATTACATATTTTTTTTTTAAAGTTTATGCGTTTTTTTAAAGGCTATTGTTGTTCTATGAAAAATATGATGCATTTTTAAAGGAATTAATTAAGTAAACAACCAATTTTTAAGAGTCTATTTATTATTTAGCCACTCAATCTATAATTTCATTTTTTAGCCATTTCAAGATTCTCTAATTTTCAATATACCAACTGAAGGGATGATTTACTAAATTAGCGGAATTTATTTAGTAACACAAATTAACACTTAATTTAGGATCTATTAATATCATGCAATTTGTGATAAAAGACGAAGAACATGTAGATTCATGCTTTATTTTCGAAAAATTAAAACCGGAACTTACATTGACTGATTAATGGAGAATCGGTTGGAGGTTTCTTTACAGCATCAAATCCTCAGCAACACCGGATCTTCTACGCTATATCCCGATCGATCAAACGAAATCCGATTGTGGGATCGAACTTAAGGAGAAATTGGGAAGAAGAAAAATATTTTCTTCCCAATAATGACTAGGGAATTTCGGCTATGGGGAAAGAAGGGAAGAAGAGAGAGTTCCAACTTTCTATGGAATTAAATTGTTGTGATTTATGAATGACCCAACCCTCCTATTTATAGAAAAATAGGAATCCTAATCACATTAGGATTAATCTATAAAGATAAATACAAAAAGAAAAAAGATTATCAATTTACTTAAAATTTCCATTTCTTCTACTTGATTTCGCGACTACGATATTTGGGCTAGCATAGGGACCCGATGGACCTATAGATCATGGGCTTAATAATTAGTCAATTAAGTGATTAACACATAATCAGTTAATTACTTATTATCTAACTATGAATAATTCCACTATAGATTCATAGTTGTACTCCCCTCACTATAGATGAGTTATGTCCATTTAGTTTATCATTATTTATATCTGTGATATATCCTTCACGTGGAACCCTCATAATTACAGGCGGATAAATTTACCGTTTTGCCCCTGTAATTACCGCTTTATCCTTGTGTTCCCGCTGATTCTCCAATGAACTTTATCTTTAGTCGAACTAGAGATAAGATACTTCTGTGATCAATAGAAGTCGTGACGTCACTTGTTCATGTCTCGAATCGAGACATCAAGGGAGTTTCCTAAAGTTCCTAAAATGTTTAGGTATCGCACCGATACCGGTTAATTTATAGGAAAGTTATGAATTCCATCTCGTGAAAATGAGTTCCCAGCTACTTATCTAGTCATGTTCCCAAAACAGGAGTGTATTGAGCGTTCTTACAGATCGCTCTCAACTATGTGAATCAAAGAACATAACTCCACAAATAGGAGTCCGCATTTCACTCAGGGATTGAGATCTATCACGGTTGATAAACTTAGTTTGATATTCGATCATTTCTCGTAAACAGGTACTAATGAGAAATTTGATCGAACATCGTGGTCCTGTCTTATACAATCAACATTGCATATGATACTTCCATTTCATGTCTCCCACATGAATGATCAGGATTCGATCATTTGTCTATAAACAAAATGCGAAGCTATCAACAGTGTTACCAGGATAAGGTTCCCAAACGTTATCCGTTTACTGTAGACACGTTTAAGTTACTCATTTCGACTTTAATCCTCTCGTATGACTCACATACTAAGTCGTGATTTCATAAGAGTGACTTAGGGTTTTACTATTTGAATGTTTGATATTTATATATATTTCCATATATTCCTAATATTATTAATTGAATCAATCTAGATAATATAAAGAATTTATGTTTATTTATTTAATTTATTCTTAATAAATTATTATTATTAAATAATTACAAGTTTTAGGACACCATTCCTAACACCAACTGCACCTTTAAAAATATTAAATATTTTTTTATCTCTTTATTGTAGATTTCATTTTATTTTTTTAATTAAGATATAAAGAATACATCTTAATAGAATATTGAAATAATTGCACTCATGACCACATTAATTCACTCAAATCCACTTTTCATGGTGTTTTGTTTTTTATTTCAAAATTACCCATTAACCACCATAATCAGAGGCTAATACGGTTGCTGATGAAATATGAGGTTACGGTTTTGCCCTCATGGAATCTCTCAGCTACGTTTGACCAAATCTAATATTAATTGCATTTTTTTCTTTTTTGATTTTAATGATTAATTATCCCTTAATTTATGGGATTTGTAACAGCAAGTTTTGATTCTTAACACCATGTGATTTGTTCGTAAGTCTCTCTGCGTACTCTTCTTCTTCATTTCACCATTTTTTGTACATTTTGTGAAGTATGTTCAAAACACTACATTTATCAATCTTGTCAAGAAGGTTCGTCGGAAAGTTTCTTTCAACCCGGATTCTCATTGCTTGTTGATGGAAGTTATTACTAAATCCAAAGTTAGGGTTTATTTGGACGTCAAATCCGATAACGATGTTGCATTTCTGGAATCGTTTGTGTTCGACAACTTTTCCGCTATTGTTTCTATCGTGGTTGATATTAAAAAACCAATTGATAATACTGTACATGTTGACTCTACTAGCAAGCATCACAATCCTGTCATACAATCTCAGCCTGTGTTTGATTTAGATGTTTATAGTAACCCTAATGATTTCTACGTCGATGAGGCACCCGCTGAATCATATGCCCTCGTCCCCAAATTTATTATGTTTTAGGTGAACATAATCCCGGTATGTTTTTTCTTTTCTGGTAAATATTCATTTCTTTGAGTTTATGTACTTATTTATAAAGTATTTATATTTTGTAAACGTTTATAAAATCTATACTTTTCTTTCCCGTTCTATATTTTGAAACAATTCAGTCCTTTCTTCCACAATTGTTTCTAGAATCACTGGTTCTCCTACATTCTTCTTTCTTCCTCGCCCTCGATTCTATAAATTACCTCTTCTTCAGTTATGGCTTCCACAACTGTTTCTTCAGCCACAGTTTCTCCTACTTTCTTCTTTCCCCCTCTCCCTCGATTCCATATATATACCAATGATTTTAGTTTCATTTTCAGAATAGCAACGAAAATCAAGTCAATGTTAAAAAATCAAGATACAATACTTACCACTCTTCCTCCATTAACGTTCCCTCGAGTTCTCGCCATGTTTTCCGGTTGCTTTTTTCTTTATCTGACAGCGATTTTCTTCGTTTTAGGTTTTGAAACCAAAAATTCCTCTTTTCGTTCCTCAGAAAACGATTCCAAATATCTTCCAAAGATTTGATTTTTGAAATTTTTTTCCTAATCTCTTTTTTACGTTTACAATAAATGGGCGCTTCATTTAAGGGTTTTTTATTATTAAATTATTAATCAAAAGGCAGCAGTTGTCATTTCCATCAAAACGTTGTCGGCGCGTGGAGCTGACATGGGTAGATTTGCTATTTATTTAAAAACAAACATTCTTATATAATAAAGGGTATTATTTTGGGTATCTATGAAATTAACCCTAGAATATTATATTTAATAGAATATTTTAAAACCCTAAGAATGTTTTGAAACCCTAATTTACTCATCAATCTCCTTCCTTTCTTCTTCATAGCGGTAGCAATCACCGTTCATCATCTTGTTATCCTCTATTTTTTAAAATAAGAAATCTTTCTTATGAAAATATTTTCTATTCTTCTTCTTTTTTCTCCATATGAATTCTGATTTGGTAAAAAACCATAACCTCATGACTGGCGCCAGTAGAAACACATAACTTTTGAATGGATAAATATAAACCTTAGTTTTTGAATTGATTGAAAATATCCAATAATGGAAGAGACTTTATTCTAGCAGTTTTGGTGGACCAAATTCATTTGTTTCTCTTCTTGATTGAGGGGAGTTCTCAAGGAGAGGATTTAGGGAATTTGGCGATGGGGTTTTGAAGAGGAATTTAGTGGAATACATGTTGTTTGGATTTAGAGAAAGAGAAGAAGAAGGGTGAAAATGGCCATGGCGATTACTTTTTGTTTAAAAATTTCCTTGTATGTTGATGATCCATACGTGATTTATGGACTTGGATGAATGTAAATCTGTGCATGTGCTCGTGATCTTTTCAAACCTTGGTTTGTACTGTAAACACTTAACTTATTAAAAAAAATTACATGGTTGCCTTGTGCTTTGAGTGACACGTGGCTAGTGAGTTCTAAAAAATAAAAAATTAAAACACAAACTAAAATTTCTGCAGCGGCCGTGAGCAAGGGAGAACAAAATAGAAAGGGAAAAGTAAGAAGAAAAAGAAAGGAAAATTAGAAATTGTTCTTGGAAATTTTCGATAATAACAAAAAATTATGGAGTTTTGAGTTCAATTTGTGGTATAATTATTTGTTGGTAAGTGATTTCTTCAACCCAATTCTTCTTTTGGTGGATTTTAGTGGATTTTCCTAAGTTTCAAGGTTGATGTTATTTGCTTTGAAAAGTATATTGGAAGTGTAGAAGTGAAACTCTAGCCATTAGAATATTAACCGTCATATTATGTGTTTTCAATATGTTTTTCTAATATATAAAAATACTATAAGATTATTAATAGGATTTTTATTCAATATATATTTCAGGTGATACAAAGATTGGCACCACTTATAACCCCGGGATCATAAGCGGGAAAGTTTTTGTGAGTGGTTAAAATGTTATTTTTAAACTATTCATAACTATTTGTTTATAAATTTCAAGTCAGCTTATATATTATGAATAGCCTATTATACACGTGTTTTCAAGATTTACAAATTATAAATAGCCTATTACAAACGTGTTTTGAAGATTTACAAATTATGTTTATGTGAATTACGATTACTTATGAATATTCTTTCGAAACTGGACATTATGTTATTGTGGAAAAAGTATTAGTTGCCATAGATTTATAATGGTTTGCAAGTTATATAACGTTTTTATAAGCTATTTTCAAACCGCTAAATTGTCGTACCCACGGTCTTTGGGACCCACTTTAGTACACACATAGACTTTGGGCCGTATGTTAGGGTGAATAGCCCTTTGGGGGCAGCTCTGCTCGCGTATGGCCAGTTTCAGTATAATCAGTTGCTCTGTTGAATAACTTGATTTATCTTGTGTGTACTATGACCTGTTGTGGGTATACGTTTGGTGTCAGATTTCTATTATATGATTATAATATGATATTATTACATGAACTCGCTAGCTATGAGTTTTTTATTATGTATAAAAAGTGATTTCCTCAGAAATATATTCATTTGCTAAAAGTCATGTTTTCTAGGATATTTAACTCAAAAGTATATGTTAGTTACAAAAGATCCCACTCACTGAGTTTTTGCTCATGATTTTCCATGTTTTGTTTTTCCCTCTCTAGGTTAGCTCCTGAGTTTCGAGGACAAGCCATACAAGAGTCGTTTAAACCATCAGTTTTGGTTTTATCTTCACCTAGCCTATGTATGACATTTTGTGTGTGTTTGTAAATGATTGTTTATAAGTAGCTCGTGAAAGAGTAAGTGATTTTTTAGGCTAGTCGAATAAGTGAAGATGTTTATAGTGGAACAGCTATGTGAATGTTTCTCTTAAAGTTAAGGACATAAGAACTAGTGTGTTTGACTGTTTTGAGTTATTTTCTGAGGGCGGAGCCCGTTGTTGATTATGCAGAATTGTGTCACATTTTGGTTATAGACAAATGATCTAATCCTGATCATTCATATGGGTGATATGAAATGAAAGTATCATATGCAAAACAGGCCCACGATGTTTGATCAAATTTCTCATGAGTACAGTTTACGAGAAATAATCGAACATGAAACTTAGTTTATCAACCGTGATAGATCTCAATCTTGAGTGAAATGTGGACTCCTATTTGTGGAGTTATGTTCTTTGATTCACATGGTTGAGAGCGATCTGTAAGAACGCTCAATACACTCCTACTTTGGGAACATAACTAGATAAGTAGCTGGGAACGCATCTTCACGAGATGTAATTCATAATTTTCCTATAAATTAACGGTATCAGTGCGATACCTAAACATTTTAGGAATCTCCCTTGATGTACTGATTCGAGACATGAACAAGTGGCGCCACGACTTCTATTGATCACAGAAATATATTATTTTCTAGTTCGACTAAAGATAATGTTCATTAGAGAATCAGCGGGAACACAAGAATAAAACGGTAATTACTGGGATAAAACAGTAAATTTAATCCACCTGTAATTATGAGGGTTCCACATGAAGGATATATCACATATATAAATAAAAGATAAACTAAATCGACATAACTCATCTATAGTGAGGGGAGTTCAGCTATGAATCTATAGTGGAATTATTCATAGTTAGATAATAAGTAATTAACTGATTATGAGTTAATCACTTAATTGACTAATTATTAAGCCCATGATTTATAGGACCATCAGGTCCATATGCTAGCCAAATATCGTCGTCACGAAATCAAGTAGAATAAATGAAAATTTTAAGTAAAGTGAATTGCTTAAATATGTAATATTAATTGTTTAAATATTGAGTATATTTAAACGGTAGTTAATATAAACATTATTAATAGTTTAGAAAAAATAATGAAATATTATCAATTAGACATTATTAATTATTTAAATATTGAGTATATTTAAATGGTAATTTAATAATTTGAAATTAATTGATAATTATTAATTGTTTAAATAATTAATTTTATTTGAACGAAAATTAATAATTAAAATTAATTAATTAACAATAAAATATTGTCAATTAAAAATGTTAATTAATTAAATAATAAATTTATTTAATGGAAACTAATAATTAAAATATTTATTATTAATTATTTAAATAATGAAAATTATTTAAATAGAAATTAATAATTAAATATCATATGATAATATTTAGTCGGGTGAAAATATTAATATTATTAATTTATTTAAATAAAATATTTTATTTAAATGGTAATTAATAAATAAATAAATTAAGTTGTTTCAAGCCCAATTGGATTAATAAACCCAATTGAAATTGGCCCAAAATAATTAATTAAATAAATTGTATTTATTAATTATTTATCATGTAATTTTCGGCCATCATATAATTCGTAGGAGATAATTGTTTGAATTATATCCTAAAATAATTATATAGATTTGTTTACCCAAGATAAATAAAATAAAATATCTTCTTATTTATCTATGGTATTTTCAAAAATACCAAGATAATGGAAAGAGAATATATTTTTCTTTTTGTATTTATCTCTATGGAATATCTTAATGAGATTAGATTTTCCATTAGCCTATAAATAGGAGATTTGGATCATTCATAAATCACACAGCTCAATTCGTAGAAATTGAAATTCTCTTTTCCTCTCCTCCCTTGCCTTTGCCAATTCTAGGTTTTAAATTGGGAAGAAAATATTTTTTCTCTTCCTAATTTCTTCTAAAGTTCGATCCCACAATTGGGTTTCGTTTGATTGATTGGGATATAGTGTAGAAGATCCAGTGTTGCTGAGGATTTGATGCTGTAAAGAAATCTCCAACCAATTCTCCATATTTTACTCAATGTAAGTAAATGTTTTAATTTTTGAAATTTAAAGCATGAATGTATATGTTTTTATCACAAATTGCATGATATTAATAGGTCGTTAATTAAATATTAATTAGATTACTAAATGATTTTCCGCTAATTTAGTATTATCATTCCCTTCACTTACATCTAACAACCCAACGCAATACAACTTGACAACATATTGAAGCTTCTCCTTCGTCTCATACATTGATCCTTTCCTCATTTCAGTAGACCCATCATCATCAAACCCTACATAGTCAGTAAGAACTGTCTGGGATATGGTATTCATGATATCTACATCTAATTGAGAGATAATAGACGAGGGAGGCTCATGCCCACGATCATTGACATCCATATCATAATCACCCTGATCGTCAGTCAATATGCGCACATTGATACATTCATTGGATGCTAAATTATCATCAAATATACTAAAAGGGCCGGATTCGTGATGGACATCTTCTAATACGAGATTGGTAGAAATATTTTCCATATTTTGGCAAGCTAGATAAAGTGGACAACCTAAATTGATTTATATTTAGAACAAACAACATATAATTTCATAAACTTAAACATATAATTTTAAAAAAGGACATTCCCCTAAATAATTCAAAAATTTAAACATATACTTGATTACTAAAAGAAAAAACCCCAACCCTAAATAAGTCCTACTCTTATTATAACCCTAACAAATAAATATTAAAAAAATGTATAAGATAATAAGATAATTTATGTAATCTGCCTAAGAAATATTAAACAAAATAAATATGAACATTTTGAGGTTAATTTATGTAATCTGCCTAAGCAATTGATACAAAATCAATTATTTTATTAACATATGGAAAAATTTCTCACTAATCTCTCTTCACGCTCCTACCTTCTCTTTTTTTTTTCTTTTTTCTTTTTTTTATCTCTCTCTCCCTCTTTTCTTTTTCAGATTTTTCAAAACAAAAAATTTCCCCTCATTTCCCCCCCCCCTTCGAATTCCTCTCCCTTATCAGATTCTCCCCTTCTCTCTTTCCCTCGTTTTTTTTTCTTCATCATCTCTCTAATGTCTTCTTAATTTCATGTTTCTCTCTCTATATCTCTTTATTTTTTTTCTTTAAAATTCCACAATTTTCATTTACTTTTCTCCTCATTTTCTCCATTTCTCTCTTTTTTTTCTTTAAAAAATCCACCATTTCACCATTTCAGTTTTTCTTCTCATTTCTCGTTTGTTTTAATAAACCATGTTCTATATTTGTCGTTATTTATGTTTATCCATTTGTTCTCTCTAGAATCTTAGATCGTGCGGATCTTGAAGATTTTGACAAAAGTATAGTTTTTTTTTTAAGAAATTGTCTCAAATAGAATAAATTTGCATACTAATTACTAAAATGTCATAACTTTTTAAAAATTACTCAAATAGCATAATTATAGTTCAATAAATTATTGAACTATAATTCAATTAATTATTGAACTATTTTTCATAGGTATTTTAATGAATTTGTTTGTTTTTAGGTTTTTTAAGTTCAAGGTCAATAATTTATTGCACTATTTGATCATTTTTTATTATTATTTTCAATGAATTCATTAAAAAAAATTATTTTTTTTAGTTCAATAGATTATTGAACTATAATTATGCTATTTGAGTAATTTTTGAAAAGTTCAAACATTTCAGTAATTAGTATGCAATGCTATTTCAGTAATTGCCCTTTTTTTTAGTTTCTTCTCATTATCTCTTAAATTTCACGATTTTACGATGCACTGTAATATTCGTAACATATATTTTGTAATATACGTAATGTACTTAAGTGTCGAAAGGATGAACGGACACCCTCTTTCATCATGTCTATTTTTTTAAATGTATAGTTCTGTAATATACATAATATACATAATCGTCCGTTTTTTTAGTCCAATGTATTGTTTACTAAATGTACACTATTTAATATACACAATATATGAAATGGCGAGGGATTAATAAATGTATATTATGTATACAGTGCCTTAATAGTCATCCTTGTTTGTTCGTAGTGTATTATTATGTGTTCATGTAAAGACTCGAATTTTCTCAAATCTTTAAATCAAAAGCGAACAACGGAAGACTAGATTTTATAAAAATTTGGCGTGGATCTGTTTAAAATACGAACTCCCTAAATCTGTTTTCATGAGCCCAAATCAGAGAATTTAAAATAACAGGAATTCCTACTCCAGTTTATACCCAAATCAAAGAAAATAAACTCGAAAATATATAGAATAGATCTTAGGCTCTCGTGAGCCACAAAATACGAATTTAAAGACATCAACATCAAGTTTATATATAGCATTCGTAGAATGCTCCAAAATATGACTTTTTAGTTCAAGTCCCAAAGGCATCCACTCGCGATCACGCAGCACCACCTCCACGACCTCGCCCTCTCACATGAGTATTACCTGAAAAAGTTTAAGTGTAGCAACATTAGCATAAAAATGCTAGTGAGAATAAGATGGATGCAAGCACTCCTATGGACCGAATTCCATATCGGAAAATGTGTCCAAAATCCTATCGTGCTCTTTGCTACCCATTCCATACTCCCAAATACTTTGCATAAGAAAAGTCAATCCCATTCCACTATATCGTAACTTCAAAAAAATAAACATTCAAGCTCGTAAATAAAGTACTAAAACAACTAATTAGTACTAAGGCATAACAAAGTAAATAATAATGTAAATTTCCATTCTCATTGTGACCACGTTGTCACTAATCACATATCACACCGTGACCACATTGTCACCAATCTCATTACCACACCGTGACCACATTGTCACCAATCATATTACCACGCGTGACCACATTGTCACCAATCATATTACCACACTGTGACCACATTGTCACCAATCACATTACCACGTCGTGACCACATTGTCACCAATCATATTACCACGCCTACCACACATACCACATGATGATTCGTTTTTCGGTACCACACATACCACGCCTACCACACATACCACGCCTACCACACATACCACATGATGATTCGTTTTTCGTTACCACACATACCACATGATGATTCGTTTTTCATTACCACACATACCACGTGATGATTCGTTTTTCGTTACCACACATACCACATGAAGATTTCTCCCAAGTTTCCTTTAACTATCTTATAACCACCCAAATCAACGGAGTAATCTAATACTCTTTTTCAATTTTTGGAAACATAATTCTCCTTGAGAATACAACCTAATCCACAACAAACAACTCACTTTAAACACACCAAAAGTTTACTAATTTCTTTCTTATGCACTTTCCTTATCTCCCAACTATATCCAATCTTGGATAAGCTCTAAAATCTAATAACCCACTTAACCTCAATCAAACATGATCGTTATGCAACCCGGAAACATAAAAGTAATCACAGCCATTTTAAACTCACCTTAGATTTGAAGTCGAGTATCCAAGGAATCGAATTCGAATCCACGCGACAATTACAAACCTACAATTCACCAATTGAACTACAATTTACAATTCATAACTAATAAGATAACAAGTGTGATTTTTGGGTGAATAGTGTTTTTCAAACATCTGGGCTCAAAATCGTCAAATTCCTTGATAGAAATAAGTGATTTCAACTTCAAAACTCATTTATAATAAAAAACGAACAAAATCATATAAAAAGTTTTGAAAACTCACTTTTTAGGGCTTCCTTAGAGAACGAGAAACAGCACAAGGTTAGGTGGGATAAATAGTCCTCATCCCGAGCAATCCAACGCAACCAAAAACACGACGATCCGCCGAGAAACGAAGAAAACCCAAAGAAAGGTTTGCCAATAATGGCACCCACGGCCATGAAGAAGGAAGAAGAGAAGAAATGATGAAGACTTGTCTAATTTTTTTATATTTAAGGAGAGAATGAATAGTGTTTTAGATATTTAAGAATTTAGAAATGACGCATACGTCCTTTATTTGCCTTAAGTTTTTAAAACGAAACCCGAAGCACTTAAACTAGCCTAATGGTGATTATTAATTATTAATTGGCCCATTAATAATTATTTATACAACCGAAACTAATTTAGGCTAATTAAGCGATTAAAAGGTTTCCGAACGAAATTAACTATTTAAATCTAAATAACCAATTCTAAAATTAACTTTCATACTGTAAATAAATAAAATAAAATAAAATAATATAAAAAAAATTCACCTCAAAATAACGGGACGTTACAGTTCATATCAAGTTTTTTTTTTTTTTGGAAATATTATGTGTCTATATTAAGTATATTATGTATATTATGCATATGATGCCTAATAACCATAATATGACATGATTAGCCTGATAAGATGACATGTATTATATGCATATGAGGCCTAATAACTATAATATGAACTGATTCGCAGTATACTGATAAGATGACATGAATATTATGTATATTATGCATATGAGACCTAATAACCATTCTCTATCTGTTTCTGCACTGCAATATTATGTGTCCATACCAAGTTGTTATGTGTTGTACTATTATGTATTCATATAAAGTATATCATGTATATTAATATACATTGTAAAGTATATATTTGATTTTTAAAGTTTGTGTAAAAAACGTCATGTATATCATGTATATTACGCATATGAGGCCTCAATAGCATCCTTGTCTATTTTGTAAAATAGTGTTTATGTGCCATATTAAGTAGTTTGTGTGTGTACTATTATGTGTCTTTATAAGTATATTTTATATATTAAGTATATTTTGTATATTAAGTATTGTGTAAATTTTATATTGATTTTAAAGTTTGTTAACATTTTTTTTGTTTTTATTGCTGATAAAATGATATGCATATTACGTATATCACACATATCTTCTTTTTTCCTTAAATTTCATTGCAAAGTGGAGAACGATATACCAAATATATAAAACATTTCATGGAAATTGGAGTGAATGTACAGAATTCAATTAAAATCAAATATAGAAAGTGAAAATATACGAAATATACCAATAGAATAAAGAATATTATATTGAAACACAATAATAAATCAAAAAGAAATTTTTTTTAAAAAAAAAGGATATTGGAAAGAAAAAAGAAAATAATCAATGAGATAATAAATGAGGAGGAAAATGAATTTCAAATTTTATAAAAAAAAAAGAGAAAATAATAAAAATAATATTTTTCATGCATTGGGAAAGAAAAAGTCAGAAATGTCAGACTTGTCAGAACATACACGGTATACAGGAGGGACAAAATAGGAATGAACAGTATACAAAGTGGTTGTTTTGATTAGTTTTGAACAACAAGTGTCATTTTGAAGAAAACACACCAAAAGGTGGTTATTTTGATTTTTTTTCCCTTTGAATTTCAATCTAGGTTCACTTCATTTTTTAAATGCTCCATTTACCATATTTAACCAAATTTAACCAAATTCCCTCATTTTCTTCCAATTTTATAATATTATCCCGTTTAATAATTATTAAGATTCATATTTTAAAATTTTATAATATTATCCAGTTTAACTATATTATTATGTATTTATTTTATTATATATTAAATATCAATCCCATATTTCATTTTTAATTTAATATTTATATTAGTGTTAAATTAAAAAAGATTATTTAAATTAAGGAAGTGTTTTAAAAAAAAAAGCTAACTGCCCCATTATTATTATTAATAAGTAAGAATACCGTTTTTCACTAAAACCAGGAGCTGATAGTGGTTTTCGAAAAAACCATGGGCTGAGAAATCTTGGTTTTTTTTTATTTCATCTTGTCTTTTGAAGAGCGTGTTTCTCTTCAGATTTTCAAAAGACAAGATGAAAAATAAAAAAGATTTGAAATTTTCTAATATTAATATGAATGCTCTTAATTTCTAATGACAAAAAAGTTCATGTTTTTTTTTCCTCCTTAAATTCCAGATCTTTGATTTTCTGTGTTTGTTTTGTTACTTTCCAGAATTTTTTTCCATCTCATTTTCTTTAATATTGGGCTTTGAAATCTACAGATCTATATGGGTATTCTTTATATTCCATTTTTTAATGTATTTCTTTTCTTATAATATTTCTCTATTTTTTCTTTTCAAATCCTAGTTGTCTCTTATGTTTATGTTCTTCATTTTTTAATTACTAAAAAGTTGATGTTTTTTTCTCTCCTTAAATTTCAGATATTGATTTTTCTTTTTTTCTTTTGTCTTTTAATTTACTAAATATATATATATAGTTTTCTATTAAAAAAACCTTTTATATCATATCAAAATATTAAGAGTAAAAATATCAAAATGGCCACATCTTCCTCCTCCTTTTTCCCTTTGGCCATGATATTTATTTCTTTTTTTTAGCCACATCTAATAATAAAAAGACTAAAATGCCCTAAATGTCAAATCACAACTTCTCTCCTCTCTCTCTCCCCTTCCCCCTTCCGTCCATTCTTTTTTGTTTTTTTACACTCTCTCTCCTCTCTCCCCTCTTCCCTTCTGTCCATTCAAATTTTTTTTAACATCTCTCTCCTTCTCTCTATTTTTAAAAATATTTTCCCCCCCATTTTCCCCCCATTTTCTTCTATATATTAGAATTTATCCCTCCCTCCCTCATTTTTTCATTTTTCTCTCATTTCTTTTTCCATCTCTCTCATTTCTTTATCAATTCCCTATAATTTTATTCAAAAATCCATTGATTCTCTCATTCTTTCTATTTCTTTTTAAAAAATCTACCATTTTTATCTTCTACAAATGTTCATCTCACAAATTTCCTACACTTTTTTTATTTATTATATCTCTATGTAATTTCTTCTCGATCTCGTTTTTTCATAAATATATTTAAAATGAAAATTATGGAATTAAATCACTAAAGGGCTAAAGGGTAAAAAATAAAACAACAAACCACCATCTACGGCCATGACAGTCAATTTTTGTAATTAATTTTGATTTGTTAATATTCTTGTAAATAATATCTCTGATTAAATATTGATGTAAATCTCTCTTATTTATATATATTAGATGGTTAATATTCGCGGGGGGGTATTATTGTTATTCTCATTATTCATTATTTCATTGTTTTTATTAACCTAATTCATGAGGATACTATTAAATCTGTCGATTTCATATTTCTCATGTTCATCCCAATATTAAAATTTATTTATCTCAAAATAATGAAGTGAAAATTTTAAGGATATAAAAAGTGTTAATCTTATCCTCTATTTCTAGATTAAAATATTAAAATTATTTATTTATATTTTAAGAGTAAATTGCAATTAAATAGCTATTTTTAAATTAAATTTTACTTGAGGAAATTCTATACATAAAATTCTCTCATATATACATCTCATGGAGTGGGGAGGCAGTCTAAAGACGTCTTAAGGTGAAGTGAAGACTTTGTAGGGTTCATTATTTTTTTCTCTCATATATTATTAAGAATAGCTTGAGTAAAGCTTAAGAGATTGGATATTAATAATTTATCTCCAAACTTTTTTTAAAGATATTACATAAAATTTGATAGGAAGGAAAAGGAAAATATAAATTTACTTAAATTCTAAAAAATATTAGAAAACTGATAATATAAAAAATAATTAATTAATCAAAATTGAAAATGTAAAAGAGAATGGAAAGGAAAGGTGAACTCACGCGTCAAAGAAGATATAATAAGACGGGACCCACATTTCCACTCCTTGATGGTAAATCGACGCATGGGTCCCATTATCTTAAATGTTGACCGTCGATACTAACACCCACTCTCTGATCTGACGGTATATATCGGTAGGTCTCTTTATTGTTTTTTTTTTTTTTGGGTTTTCGTAAACAAAAGAAAATTATAATAAATTTCAAATATCAACGATTTTCCAAATTTGACTTAGTTGTCACTTCAATCGAGGCGTACTTCATTTTTATAAATGCTTTATTTACCATATTACCCAAATTCCCTCATTTTCTTTCAATTTTATAATATTATCCCGTAAAATGATAATTAAAATTTATATTTTAAAATTACTTAAAATTAAAATTAAAATTGACATGTTTTTTTAGCGAAAAAATAAAATAAAAATTAATGTATTAATGTATGCATTAAAAAAAGAATAATATGAAAGAACATTTGAAAACATATTTACATGGTAAAGTAATTTTTTATTTTTGAGTAAAATGTCTTTTTGATGCTTGAGTTTTGAGGTTTAATAATAAGTTGTATTTTATTTTAAAAAACTAGTTTACATCTGTTTTATTCTCAAATTTTAAAGAACTAGAGGGAGAACAAATATTTATATATATAATCAAATAAATAATTGTATACTAGATGGAGAACAAATGTAATTTTTTTTAAAAATCAATTTAAGTAATTAACATGAAATTATGGTGATATTAAACACAAGTTGCCCTCATTAGAAGAAATAGCAAAATAAAAAGAAAGAGAAAAAAGAGACAAAGGGGTGGGGGAAGGATAGTGATGGTGGACATGGCCCATGAGCCATATATATTTTGAAGGTACAAAACACAGCATTCAAATTCTATAGTAACCCAATGCCCACTTGAATGGTTGAGAAAAAGCAATAATTCTCAAAGAAAAGTGTTATGTGTTCTGTATTTTTTTTTTAAAAAGAAAATCGTTCTTATTGCTAAATAATAAAATATTTATTCAAAACCTATTTTGATCCTAAAATTGTTTACTTTTTATATTTTGATTTTTAAATTTTTTTTTTTTTTTGTTTTAATTAGGAGCAAACAGTAGTTTGGTTTAGTTTTGTTTTGTATCAAATTTTAAGAATAGTTCGGTGTTATTTATTAAACAATAGAAACTAAATATAAGCAATCGACATAAGGAGAATGAAATGAACTAAATAGTTTGGTTTTGTTCAGTTTTTCTCTCTCTTTATTTTTCTCAATTGTTTTTTAATATTTAACTTACATAAAATTACGTAGTAATTTTAATATGATAAATTGTATAACATATTTGTAGTTCAATCACTAATTATTAAAAGATGCTTTATTTGAATACTATATTTATGATTTTTATAAATAAATAAATTTATTTATTTATTTATAGTTTAGAAAAATGAAACTACCGATTATAATTTTCAAATCCATTGGTTGAGAAATTGTCATATTCAGATCCAAATGTATTTGACTACTTTTCTGGACCCTATTTGTGACGACTCAACTTGATTCATATCAGAGAAGCGTGGGACCATGGGCCACGGCCCAAATACAGGTGAATATGGCCCTAATAATATATTGAAATTTTTGAATTTACCTTAATCTAATAATATCTTTTTTTATGTTTAGTGATTATTTAATTTGTATCGTACGAGGTTTTGAATTCAATTTTTATATTATTTTTTTTTTATCATTTATTAATAATTTAAACACTTAAAAGTTAATTAGTTTACTATGAATACTTTTTTTCATAAGATTAAATGTTCGAGTTTCAATTTTTCTCAATTTAATGTAATATCTAAAAAAAAAAAAATGATAACTCAACAATTAGACCTATTTACTTTAATAATGGTTTAGTTTAGTCATGTACCTAAACTTGTAAATTGCCTTAGCTTAGTCAGCAAAATGCAACTTTTGTGAAATAAAAAATTAGTTTATTAAGTCAACGGTTAATTCAATTAAAAAAAATAGTGGATATTATGTCATAGGACCTCAAATATTATATTTCCTAACTTTTACCACGTACGTTGCACGTGTATTATTTTAAATACTTCAAATTTTAATAATGAGTTTGTGGTTTTATTTCTATATTTTTTCCTAATTATTTTAATCTAAAAATTATAATTTGTTATTATTTGTTGATTTTCTCTCCAAAATTTAAAAATAATAATCTGTATTAAAGTTTTTGGTTTAACAAAGTGTATCAAATTATTATTTTCCTAATTATATATTTTATTTCAATCAATGATTACCCATTTGTATGTCAAATATCTATCTTGATTTTATGTTAACCACTAATTAACTATCACGGTCTTCAATAATCATAATAAATTTTCATGAATTATTGAATTAAAAATCATTTTAAATCAATACGAAATGGACAAAATAATACATACAAAAAAAAGGTAAAAAGTAGAAAGTGCATAAAAAACTTGATGTAGATTATGACATCAAATTGGTTTGACAGTTCCATCATGGACAAGTTCTTTCATTTTGAAAGATATCAATCCATTGGACAATAATATTTGAATCATCTTCATCACCCATATATTACTGAATATCCACCGGTAGGTATTTCATTCAATAAGAGATAACAGATATTTCGTAATATAAATTTTGAAACCTTAATTCATACATTATAATAAAAACAATGGAAAACCATGGGTCGACTTCAAAAAAAGTATGAAATATAATAAAAAGAGAGTTGTAATTAATACCTCAATATTTAATATGATCCGAAGGTGTTTTAAAGAGAGAAATAATGAAGATGAACATGTTCTTGTTGGGTTATTTATAGTGAATGTTACATTTATATTTTAGAAGGAAAATCTCACTTGATTATTAGAATTAAAATTTATTTTACTAAATCTAAATCGATAATGATTTGGGTTTTTGTTTACTTTTAGAAAATAATATATATATTTATTAATAATTAATTAATTAATTATACATCACATTCATTGGAGGGGAATATATTTGTTGAGATTAACTATATCACAAAATTTTAACGATCTTATGGTATTGGGAAGTGAATAAATTTGTTGCGAATGAATAGATTATAAAAATTTTATATTTTGTAGGATGATATCAATTTTAAAATCAATTTTGGAGATGATATGTATCTTTCCTAGTTTAAATATGTAGATTTATCTAATGGTTGTGGTAATATGAATGACACTTAAATATATTAATTGAATGATTAAAATTTTATGATTCCAGTATCAAAACTATCATTTTGAAATTTTAAACCATTATTTTTTCGTTGTTTAAAGAAAAATTGGCTAGATGTTATCAATTTTGATGTGATATGAATTTTCAAGGGGATTAGTTAAGATTTTAATATTTTTTTTTTAGGATTTAAAATGTAGATTACAATTAGCTAGGAAGATTTGTATAACTATTCTAACTTTATATATACGTGTGTTACCTAACTCTGAATTAGTGATTTGTTTTTTAAATATCTTTTAAATTTAGTTTTAAAAAATTATTTATTCTTTACTTTAAAAATTAGATTAAGAATTTAAAAGGTAGATTACAAAAGAGTTTTTAGTTTTTTTTTAATAAATGATATTTATTTACTGTTAATTAATTAATTATACATCGCCATTTTATGTGGATCTCGTGTATTATGAAGGGTTTTTACTGAATGTATGTAATCAATTTTCCTATTGAATAATTAAAAAAATTATGATATTAATCTCAAAATTATCAATTTGGATTTCAACCCTTATTTAGTGGTTTTAAAAATGAACTAACTGGATCATATCAAAATGTGTATTACAAAATGGAAAATTTGTATAATCAATTTATTTTTTATATTTTAGTTAGAGCTTATGTGTAATTTAAGTATTATCTAGTGGGTATTTTTATCCAAAAATATTTCCCCAACTTCTTTACTTTTTAATATAGTATAAATATATCAATTTGATCTCATTATTTACTTTTTAAGATAAAATAGACAACATTTTTATAACTGATGAATATGTCAAAAAAAATTCATGAACGTTACATCAAATGTTAATACGTTTTCCAAGATACTATTAAAAAACTAACCATTTTTTATTTTATTTTATCAAAACCCATCCAGCCAAAATGGTTTTCGAAAAAACCATGGGCTGAGCTTTGGATTCTACGAGGATTAGGTTCCGAGTCTTTAACCTCTTATTATTATTATTATTTAAAAAAAAAAAAAAAAAAAAAAAAACGAGAACCCACCTTTTTATCTTATCTCTTCCCATTCTCTTTCTTGTTTGACATTGTCAACGATTCTTTTTCTGTACTTTATTTATTTATTTTGATTATTATCTTTCTAGATTTCCAAACCAATTAGCCAGTCTCTTCAATCTAATAAAGATTCATTTCATTCGTTTTCTTTACCTCTTCTTTCTCCTTAAATATCAAATCTTGATTTTTTCTTTTTATCATTTTGTCTTTGTTTCTCTTCAGATTTGTTTTCTTAATCTTTTTGTCTGTGAATTTACAGATCCCTGTTTTATTTTTTTCTTCAAAAATTTCAGATCTTTGATTTTCTGTTTGTTTTGTTTCTCTCCAGATTTTACCTAATCGGTCGTTGAATTTACAGATCTATGGTTTTCTCTATGTTTCATATATGAATGTTCTTCATTTTTAATTACAAAAAGTTGGATGTTTTTTTTCTCCTTAAATTTCAGATCTTGGTTTTTTCTTTCTTTCTTTTCTGTCTTTTAATTTACGGATATCTGTTTTTTTTCCCTCATATTCACCCTTTGGTTAGTCAGTCATCTTAAGAACATCCCTATGGAAGCCAGCCGGTGGGAGCAAGACGTTTGGGAAAAAAATATATATACGGCAGTTTAAGAAGCTACCCTTCCTCTTGATCTGAGGTACGAAGAGAAAGATCTCTTTTTTTTTATGACGTTCGTCTATCGATCCTTGCCCGGAATAGTGATCGGCATTATTTCATTAATTTTCCCTACATCTTTTTTCTACTTTTGTGTAATTTCATATCTTTGATTTTTATAGTTTTTAGTATAATAATAATAATAATAATAATAATCTGTTTTGTTTCTCTCTAGATTTTTTTCTCTTTTCATTCTTTCCAATATCTGTCTTTAAATTTACAGGTATCCGTTGTTTCTGATTAGATGCCTCTTTTTAAGAATTTGTTTCCCTCCACTTTTTTATTTTTTTTTTATTTTGCATTTTCCCTAATCTTTTGTCTTTGAATTTACAGATCTCTGCTTTTCTCTATGTTTCTCCCCTTCATTTGTAATTCAAAAAAGTTCATTTATATTATATGCCTCTTTTAATTAGTCTAGTAAATTCTATGGGTGTGGGAGGCTGTGGGCTAACTTATATATATATAGAGTCTGGGTCTTTTAATTAGTCTAGTAAATTCTCAGATCCACCCAAACTGAAACCGTAAATTTCGGTTTCGGTTTCGGTTTGGGTTTTCGATTCTCACCTCTACGATATAAGACAGTTTTTAAGACCCAAAACATTTGGTCTCAAAATTTCTCCAGCCTCCATCAACCATATGGTATATTTAGTCATAGAATTTGATTATAACAAAAATGTCAATTCCAGAAAATGTTTTTACTTCCCACTTTTTAAAATTTGTCAGTTTCTCCCTCTAAAGTTTATACCATTTATTACAAAATTCATTTTCAGAAAATGGCTTTACTGCCATTTTGGACAATCCTGTAAGAATGTCAGTTCTTACCTTTACCATCTACTTTCTTGCTTCCTGTTTTGTCTTTCTTCTCTTTTGGGGTTCCCTTCTTTCCTGCGTTGCCATCGCTCTGTATTCCATCACCCTTGCTCTGTCCAGCTTTGTTTCCAGCTTTGTTTCCATTGCTATTTCCGGCTTTGTTGCTCGATCCCGCGCCCGTTCCCGCTTTGTCATTAGCGGTTTTTGATGCATTCTAATTAAATTTAATTAATATCAAAATCAAATAGCAATTTGATGATTACCACATCAATTTAGATGATCAGAGAGAGAAAATCCAACTTGAATTAAATTACAGATTACCATATCAATTTAGACAGGATAAATCCAAATACAGTTGTAAAACGAATTAAATACAGTTTACCATATATATCAATTTAGATGATCAGAGAGATAAGATTCAAATACAGTTTACCATATCAATTTAGAAAAAATCCAAATCCAGTTGTAATAGTCAACATCAATTTTGTTAATTAACAAGATCTGATTCCAGTTTACTAAGATGAATCCAAATTAAATTGAAACAGTATAAAGGTAAACTGAATCCAGTTTACCATATCAATTCAAATTGAATTAAATACAGTTTACCATATCAATTTAGATGATCAGAGAGATAAGATCCAAATATAGTTGTAAAATCCATATCAATTTAGATGATCAGAGAGATAAGATCAAAATATAGTTGTAAAATCCATATCAATTTAGATGATCAGAGAGATAAGATCCAAATATAGTTGTAAAATCCATATCAATTTAGATTATCAGAGAGGAAAAATTAACAAGATCTAATTCCAGTTGACCAAGATGAATCGAAATTAAATTGAAACAGTATAAATTTCGAAATGTAATCTGAAAATCCACTTACGCTTGAACAAATTGGTTTGTGAGTTCTGTAATTTTTAGTTTCCAGGAACTCTTGTTGACAAAGGCTGCAAGTCCACTTGGAGACATATGGCTCCGATTTTTTCTTCATAGCTCCCTTTTTTTCTCCAGCTCTATGAATGTTCTTGTAACCCATTCTCAGAAACTAATCGCAAGTTTGAAGATGAACAGTCAAGGGACTTGAAAATGAAAAAGTAAAAGGTAAATTTTCAAACCCTAAATCCTATTTACACTACCCTTAAGGGGGTGGGGGGCTGTTTGGTAAGAGGATTAGGGGAGCATCGCCGCTTTTCAAATTAACTTTTAATTTTCATCTAGTTTTATGTTTCCTATTTGAAATTCATTTCTTGTTTTTAAGCTTATTGAATTTTAATTTCATTTTGATAACTTTTTTTTTATATAAAATAAACATATTGAATTTTTAAAAATTCATGATTAGGTGTAATGTAACCCACCACCTTCTTAGAAGGTGAATGTGATCGTTTTTTTATTTTAAATAATTATCATTTTTTACGGCCAGTCCTAAGATAATAGGTGTTTGGTGCGAAAATGATATTTTAGACCCCCTATTGAATATATAATAAATTTTAAAAATATAACATTTTTTACTCCAATCGAATAAGGAATATTAAAAAATGCGTCAAATTATACAAAATGTCATTAATCTTTGCAATTTGTTTAGATTTTGTAATGTAACCCACCACCTTAGGTGTAATGTAATGTAATCCACCACCTTCTTAGAAGGTGAATATTATATTTATGTTTTTATTGTCGTAATTAATTGAATTATTGTGATTAAATTTAGGCTAAAATATTTAAATGACCCATATTTTTTCACCCTAAACACTTTTTCCATCCGTTTTAACACATGTCTATTATTTCAATATCTTAATAATATTTTCATTTTTCTTACAAACTAACTAAATATTTTGTCAAACTTTTACTACAGGGAATAAAAAATCTTTAATGTGATTATCATCTTTTGAATGTGATCGTTTTTTTATTTTAGATAATTATCATTTTTTACTGCCAGTCCTAAGATAATAGGTGTTCGGTGCGAAAATGATATTTTGGACCCCCTATTGAATAATTTTAAATATATAATAAAATTTAAAAATATAACATTTTTTACTCCAATCGAATAAGGAATATTACAAAATGCGTCAAATTATACAAAATGTCATTACTCTATGCAATTTGTTAATAATTTTGTACCTAACGTTTTAAAAGTTTCTATTTTACCCTCAATCTTTTCACCCTTGTTAGCAATTTTCTATATTTTTCTTATTCGCCCCTTTCTTCTCACCGACTCTATGTAATTCTTGGTACCCCATTCTCAGGTTGGAATATTAAATGGCAACTTTGAAGATGAACAGTAATGGAAAATGAACAATGAAGAATCTTGAAAATGAAAATGTAACGACCCGACTTATAGATAAAGTTTAAACCGTGAGTACACTTAGCGGAAGTGTAAACTCACACGAGTTTACTTGTAAAATCATTATTTCAAAGACGCATAGGTCAATATTTATAATTAATCCTAGGTAAGCAATAGGCATTGTCTGCCACTTTTAATAAGAACCAAAACTTAGAGAAGAAAACAAAGTTTGGATGAACTTAAAGTCGTATAGGAGTCTCACGATGTTACATCTCATCTCAAAATACTAGTTTAATATATTATTTACAACACATGGACTGTACTCATGAAGTATCTCAGGCCACGAGACACACTAGCCTATCCAAGAATCTTGCCTTGCAGCCGTCAACATTTTCTTTTAAATTATAGGCTGAATTCATCTTGAACGAGAAGAATTTTTCTTTCAAAAGAATCTTGTTGGAGAGGGAATCCTTAACAAATAGAGCCTCATGCTTGTTCCATTCCCATTGCCATGTTTTCTTCATTTACTCGCTTGAGAACAATGTCGGAAAAATAAATAATCATCAATCTAAATGGGATTTCGTCCATCTCGGCCAATTGCTCTGGTTTCAGTTTCTGGAATTTCTTTGGATCCCCAATGGCTTTTAGCCACTTTCTTATGAACTATGAGCGACTTCATCTTCTTCCTCTAGATTCCAAAGTGACCTCTTCCATCATATGTCTCGAGTTCAAATCTAGCCGCCATGGATTGAGGTACAAGAACTTGAGATTTTCAGAATTGTTTTTGCCTACTTCCTTTTAAAATTCACCGTCTCTGATACCAATAGTTAAACTTATAATATGGAAGATTCTAGAGCAAAACATAAGAAAAGAGAGAAGGAGAAATTAAGAGAATTGAGAAATTAAATCTTTTCCTTACATTAATTACAACAAAAGCAAAGAATACTAATTACACCAGTTCACAGCCACGTGACTTTGCAAGTTGCTAGCTATTGAAAAAATCTAATAAACTTACCTGAGTAGTTGCCGTAGTAACAAAGCATTAACTAGTACTATAACTAAAAAGCAACAAACAATTTCTCGATCATCCGCTAAGGGTCTGTTTGGTATAGGTTCTCCTAAAAATGTTTTTTGTTGAACATTTTAAAAGAAATGCTAATGAAGTGTTTCACTTAAAATACTTCACTCAAGTGTTTCTAGATGAAACACTTCATTAGTATTTCTTTTAAAATGTTCAACTCAAAACATTTTTAGGAGAAGTTATACCAAACGGACCCTAAGACTGAATATAGGGCACTTGCCTCCAATGTGAGTGAAATATTTTGGTTGAAACAGTTGCTGACAACTTTTTGTATGTATTCTTCTTCTATAATTCTATATTGTGATAACCAAGCTGCTGTTCACATAGCATCTAACCCATTATTTCATGAACGGGCAAAACATATAGAGATTGATGTTCATTTTGTGCGAGATCGTGTAGCAGATTCAACTATTCGATTGCTTCCTATTTGCACAATGCATCAACTTGCTGATGCTTTTACAAAGGCTTTACCCGCTGCTTAAACCCAACGCTTTGATGACCAAGATGGTTGTTTTGAACATTCATAGTTCATCTTGAGGGTTTTGTATTACACAACATAGTTGTACTATCTTAATTAGTTAGATCTTACTATTATTGGCAGCTTGTGTATAAACATTTTTATTACAGAGAATAAAGTACATATTCATTTTCTCCACAATTAATAATAACAAGGAAATCACTTTGGCTAGATAGGAAATTATGTGTAAGCCTAAAGATTATGGCTTTTCTACTTTTCTTCCCATTCTATCTATTACCATGTTCTCTATATGGTTTCCCTCCCTACTTGCTTTATCTTAATTTTTCAAATTTCTAAATTTCCGTCTCAATTTTTCTTCATTTAAGTATTTTATCATAACCCAGATTTTAGTTTATGGTATTTGTTAACATTTTAAATAAGTTATTGAATTAAACGGAATAATTTATTAAATTATACAAAATATATAATTGAATTAAATGGAATAATTTATTGAATTAAATTACCATATACAATTGAGAAACCTGATACTGATTTTAATTAAATAAATGATTGAATTAAACAAAATAATTTATTGAATTAATTACTATTTACAATTGAGATGTCTGATATTGATTTTAAATGAAATAAGTTATTGAATTAATTATTATATACAAATACAACTAACATATCTAATATTAAAGCTAAAAATTTAATTCAATAAATAATTGCGAAGGGGGAAATTTGTTGAATGAATAAAACTAAGATTTTAATTCGATAAATGATTGAATAAAGGGGAAAAAACTTTAATATTAAATATTCAAGGAAAAGAACTAATTTTGACAAGGTAACATAACCTAAAAAAGATTTGAATGACCGACACTAATCTTAGTAGAAGTGGGTAAGACGGAAACACTTTTATCTTCCAAATTAAATATGTAAAAATCTCTATCCAATAGTGAAGTAAAATAGGATGGAGTTTCTTTTGATTCCCGAATTACCTTTGACACTATAAGCAAAGCCTTGATATAGTGATTTAAAAAGATGGCATTGTCGTTTATATTTCGAACCTTTTCCCAGTTCATATCCTGAAAATTAGCTTTGTAGATAATAAAATCCAAAACTCCATCACTACCATCTCCCATCATAGGTTGATAAATATACAAAAGTTGGTCACCTACTTCATCTTTTAGTTATTTTAATTGTTTTATTATTTCAAAATATCAAAACCCCCATTTTTAATAATATTAAATTAGTTTACCAGTCTCTGTGAATTCGACCTTGCTTCCACTACTACTAGTTCATCATCAAAGCAAGTTTTATTTATTTTTTGTGGTTTCGACACCCATCAAATTTTGTTATTATGAAACTAAAATAAATAATTTTTATAATTTTAATTTTTTTTAATTATTATTAGGTTTATTTAAAAATTAAAATTATTGTATAGTTTATTTACTAAATTATTTTAACTAATTGTTTACTAGTTTAAAAAATTATATTTTCTATCCTCAATTTTTTTTTATCATTTAATAAAAAATTTATGTAAAAATTGGTTAAATGTGAATAAAAAATGGTTAAGTATTTTTTAAATAGATTAAAGGTAAATTTTAATTTAATAGAAGGTGGGTAATAAATATCAAATGACATGTTTAGCAATTTGAATATATATAAAGGATATATATATATATATATAATTGTATGATTGGTATTTTAAAATTTGACGAAGGGTATAATGGTCCAAAAATGTTTTTTTATTTAAGTTAACTCCTTTTAATATAGTAGAGAGATAGAGATAGAGATAGGCTCAAGACTCTTCTAATGAAATTGAAAGATTTAAGCATAGATAAATACTAAATAAAAGTAAGGATAAATCAAAACTTTATTTCTTATTTATCATTATTTTATCATCATAAAATCAATGGAAAAATCTATTTTTTTCCTTCATTAAATTTTTTTATAGAAATTCTTTTAAAAAGTTCAATTTTGACTGATCATTCAAATAACTATCTCCTAAAATACTATTGGTGGTGCTTATTTTTACCTACAAATTAGTAAATAAATCTTTATGTATTTAATCAATAATTTGAACTAAAAATCTGGTGAATTCATTGATTCAATTTAAATTTTTACTAATTAATAAATCTTATTTATTAGTACTTAATTTTACTATTTTAATAAATTAATTATTTAATTTAAATAATAATACTCTTCGGATTTTAACATGCATATTTAATGCTCTTCGGATTTTAACATGCATATTATTTATCTTTATTTATTAATTTCCATTTATATTATTATTATTTTTTAGTCGAAAATATTAGTATTATTTAAAGTTTAAACTAATAATAAATATTATTTATTATTTTTTCCAATGAAATAATCTTTATTATTTAAAATAATATTCTATTTAAATAATCACATTATATAACATATAAATAATTGATAGATTATTTTATTAAAAAATAATTTAGAATTAAGTTTGAAAAAAAAAAAAAAAAAAAAAAACAGTTGTCTAAATGTAAGATTTTGTTTAGACTGAACGGAGGAAGGGAGTTTCAGAGTTGCGGGGAGGATTCCAGAGTTGCGGGTTTAGGTGTTTATGCTAATCATTATAATGGGAAGGGCATTGCTGCTTTGAGCAAGGCCATTCCTCTCTGCATGGATGTTTTGACTACTGAGGCTCTTGCTGTTCGTGAAGGCATTTTGTTGGCCCGTAATATGGATTTGAAAGACATTATTATTTATTCTGACAGTCTTAGTATTTGTAATTATTTTGATGTGGATTTCTATCCCAACCCTTCCGAGCTTGGAGCTATTTTACTTGACAGTTGTCCTCCTCTTTTGATTTTTTTAGCCTTCACTTCCTGAGAAGGCATCATAATTTTGTAGCTCATTCTTTAGCTCAGATGGCTTTGTCCATCACTGTTTCAGCTAGCTGGATAGATCCCCTCCCCTCTTGGATAGAGGATTTAGGCATGTTTCCTAGTCAGTCGACTCTGACTTTTTCTTAATCAATATATTTACCTTTTTATTCAAAAAAAAAAAAAGGAGTTTCCTTTTGCAGATTTTGTTTCGAAGGGACCTACATACCCAATATATGAGAAATCTGAAATCCTAATCAATTATGGACCGTATCGATAATTATAAAAAGGCTCATGGCCCTTATTTTATTTTGGGTAATTTCATTAATAATCAAATGGACACCCTATATTTACTTGATTAATGGAAAAAAAAAAAAAAAATACAGATTTGGACTACCACCACCGCATACGGTGGTTAGAACTTTTTTAATAGACAAATTTAACATCATTTCGTTATTTTGTAACTGATTCGAAATTTAAAATTTTGATTTGTATTTTAAATGGTAGATTTTCCATAATTAATTTATGATTTAAATCTCATCAATCTCGGTTAGTTTCCATGTTTCTTTCATATGTTTTTTTTTTTTTTCGTTTTTTCATTTTGTACGAAAAACTAGTTCTCAATTTTTTTTAACCCCTTTTTTCTCTACTTCAAATTCTCTTCTATCATCTGTTCAATTCTATCAGTTTTTTTTTCTTCTATTGTTGATTTTTTTTCCTCATTATAACTAGATCACTTTACCATGATGATTGGAAAGACATCTTGGAAGCAATTAAATCCCATACAAATTCAAGGTGGGCTTTAAATCCGATCCATTCAGACAAAGAGGTTTTAATGTCGATATAGTGGATTCTTTATGTCAGCAGAATGATTGGATCATTGTTGGAAAATTTAATATTCGTATGGAACGATGGAATGCTAAATTACATGTTAAACCCGCGGTTGTTCCCTCTTACGGTGGCTATTAAAAAAGTCAGAGAGATTAACTCTTTGACTAGGGAGAACGTTCGGGGTTTAGGGGATTCTTCTAAAAGGGCGCTATTAAGAAGCTTATTCTCAAGATTTCCACTGATATTGTTCTACTTCAGGAAACTAAATTGTCAGCTGTTACCAGAACGATAGTTAAATCCTTATGGAGCTCGAGGCACATCGGTTGGGTTTCGATTGAGGCTTGGGGTAGGTCGGGTGGCATTCTCACCCTTTGGGATGAAAGAAAGTTGATTCCTTAGCTGGTGCTTTCTCTAATACTATTAATTGCATTCTTGGTGATGGTACAAATCTTTGGATTTCAAATATTTATGGGCCTGTTAGACATAAAGAGAGGAAAGAGCTCTCGGGGTGAGATGAAGAGTCTTGCTGGTTTTTGTAATGGTCTTTGGTGTTTGGGTGGTGATTTTAATGTCGTTCGAGGCGAGAGTTTGGTGGAAGATAATGATATTGAAAGAGAAGTTGTTCATTTTTTTGAGAGGCTTTACACCAAAGACAATGACAGTAAAACTATTCCTGAAGGTTTGGATTGGGATCCTTTGGATGAAGTGCAGATTAGTTGGTTGGAAAGACCGTTTGAGTTGCAAGAAATTACGTTGGCAGTGAAGTCTTTAGGGAACTCTACGGGACCGGATGGTTTTTCTGGTGAATCGATAAAAAAATATTGGAACATTTTCAAACATGATTTCATGGAACTATGTTCCAAGATTTTTTTAACAAAGGCTACCTAAATGCTTGTTTGAAGGAAAATTTCATCTGCCTCATTCCGAAAAAAGAAAAATCATTGCTTGTTAAAGACTTCAGACCGATAAGTTTGACAACTATGGCTTACAAAATTATTTCCAAAGTCCTTGTGGCTAGACTAAAATTAGTGATTGAAAGCACTATATCAGAGAATCAAATGGCCTTTGTAACAGGAAGAAATATTACGGATGCTGTTTTGATTGCTTCTGAAGTGATTGAAGACCTAAGAGGTCAAAAGGAGAAAGGTTGGGTAGTGAAGATCGACTTAGAAAAGGCTTATGACATGGTGGATTATGAATTTTTATTTAAAGTTCTTGTTCCCAAGGCTTTGGTGCTAGATGGATTAGTTGGATTAAGGGTTGCATCACCGGAAATAAATTTTCAGTCTTTATTAATGGAAGACCAAGAGGCAGAATTTTAGCTTCTCGGGGCCTAAGACAAGGCGATTGTTAGGAATGGGCTAAGGGCATATTTGTATTTAGCATAAGAGTTAGTTAGGGAGTGTGGTTATAAATAGAGGGATTGTGAGAGGGTTAGGGTATCCAATTATTATGATATAGTAGTCTTGAGACTATTGAGGGGAGAGAGCTAAGCCTCTTGAATGCTTCTTGTAATTGTTCTATTATTGACGAGTTCATGAATGAAGAGAAAGAGGCCCAGGCTGAGGATAGGAAGAGATTTGATGCAGTGGTGTCAAATTTTGAAGCAGTCATGTCAAGTTAATTCATGGAATTGAAAGAAGAATTGAAATCTCTTGAGGAAATGTGTAAACAGTGGCATGCTGGAGAAGATCCATCGGATGAAGAGGTCGAAGAGAGGAGGAATCAATGGAAAACAGAGGTTGAAGAGAGGAATAAAGACAGTGAAGCAATCATCGCGAAATCAGTCATGAAAACTGAAGGATCGGCAAGGATTTCCAATTTGGTAACGGAGATGACTACTGCCATATGGAATGAAAAAGGGCCTAGAAAGGTAAAAATATTTATTTGGACTCTTTGCCATAATGGGATTAATACAACTGAACATTTGCAAAAAAATGGCCGAAAATGTCGATGTTACCGAGTAGTTGCCCTCTTTGCAAAGTGGCGGAAGAAACTCAAACCATATTTTGTTTGGCTGTGCTTTTATGGATAGAGATGAATCGAAGGATTTTTGAAGATTTGGAAACGTGTTGGAAGAAGGTGTTCGAGAATGCCCTTATTCTCGGTGCCCAATGGGCCTCTTTATCTAAATTATTTTGTCATTTTCTCCTTCTCGCATTTACGAGCATTGGAAATCCTTTTTATAGTTTTTTCTCCGCTCTTGCTCATTTTGAGCTCTTTTGACTGTTCTTTTTTGTTTTCAATTTTACAATGAAAAGTGTCTCCTTATGCTAAAAAATATTGTTGATTTTTAAAACAATTTGTTGTTTATTATATTTACAACCATATAAAGCGATATTAAGAGATTTCGAAGAACATTCTGATAAAATAAAAGAATCGAGTGATGGAGAACATTGAAGATGACGACAAAAAAATATATCTTGATGGTGAGGAGGAAATTGATAATTCCAGTTTATGAGGAAGAAAAAAAGCAATCGGAAGAGAAAAGAATGCACAATGGAGCAAAATTATGTTCTCAAAAAAAAAAAAAGGGTTAATTTCAGTATTGGACAAATTAATGTTGTTTATTTAAAAAAAAAACACAATCTTTTATATATATATCAAAACTACCTAAAACCACCACAGAAAAATTAAATTACATTGTGAAAAGACGAAACATACCCCGATAAATTTTCCTTAATTAAATGATATGTAATTAATGAGATATAGTTATTAGGAGAGATAAAAGGGTAATAAGGTAAACACTAAAATCGGAATTCACCAGAATCGACACCATAAATGGTGTTTTATGGGTAAATCTGATATTAATATGAAACAACTATTAAAACTGAAATTAGGTGAATTAAAGTTATTATTAGTGTAATTAATTAAAAAAAATTATGTTTTATGACGGAAAATGAATGTATTGCAGTTTCATATATTTTCTTTGTTTAAAAAAAATAATTCTTTCTCGTTATGAAGTAGGAATCAAAATCTCGTAGTAAAAAAAGAAAACGATAGTAAAAGGAAAAGAAACTTTGAAAGAATCTGAATACTTTGCAAATTCAAGCGAGGAGGAAAACATGGAGGATGAAGAAAGCGTTGAAGAAGAACACTCATACGAGGAAAAACACCCAGAATATTTATATTTGTTAAACATTACTAAATTACACCATGTATATTGTAAACTGTCGTGAATAATTTAAATACATATTTACTTTTGTTAAACATGGATAAATATTTAACTACAATTTTCTGTGCTCATAATGAATATTTATTAATTTTACTAATTTGAAGAAGAAAAAAGTAGTAACAGAGAAGAATTCAGAAAGAAAAAAATGGATAACCGACGTTCGAACGATAAACTAAAGCATTTTGAGTATCGGGATAAAACATCCAAAACAAGAAGCTCACAACCTCAGGACTCACAACCACACTTCAATTTGTTAAATATTGCTAAATTATCATGAGCATTGTAAATTGCTGAGAATAATTTAAATACACATATTTACTTTTGTTAAACATGGATAAATATTTAACTACATTTTTTTGTGATCATAATAAATATTTATTAATTTTAGGAATTTGAGGAAGAAAAAAATGGGTAAACATTTAAATCCAATTGATAAATGAAAATCTTGTTGAATTTATAAAAGGTAAATATTTAATATAATTTATTTTTAATAAACACGTAAATAATTAAATTTTGTTTACGACTTTCAAAATTCATAGATAATACTTTTAAAAAGGATCACAAATGGGTAACAAAAAAAAATGTGTCGTCCAAATTTGATGAACAAGAGATTAAATGAATTCAATCAAACGAACCACCTCCAATATGTTAAAATGAAAAAAGAAAAATTGATGAACAAGAGATGAAATGAACGAAAAAAAAAAGAATGAAGGAGAATCATGAAATGTTAGAAAACACAAAAGAAGGATAAAATCGAGAGAGGAAAAAACATCAAGATTTTTAAAATTTGAAATTCAAAAATAAAATGAAAAAAGGAAACAGAAAACGTAAGATATGGGATAGCTTGAATTCTTATTTGGTGACAGTTAACATTTGTAAAATCTAAATTAGTTAATAAAGAAATCAAATTAATGCAAAATCTAAAATCTTAAAACGAAAAAAAATTAAATATAAACAATAAAGGGTAAAAGGGTAAAGAAAATTGGAGAGAACCACCTTCTACGGCCATAAAAGTATAATTTTGTAATTAAATACAAACCATAAATATACTTGTAATTCACCATCATCAATGGGCCGAGCCGAGCCGGCTCGGCCCAAACATTAGAAGGCTCAAGCTCGGCTCGGGCTCGAGCCTAACGAGCTTTTGCTTTTGGTCGAGCCGAGCCGGCTCGGCCCAATCTAAAATGTTAAGGCTCGCAGCTCGGCTCATGGGCTAGGCTCATCGAGCCGAGCTTGGGTCTGGTTCGTTGGAGCGAGCCAAGCTCGACCTATCATATAAGTTCATTTTTGCATTATATTTTCTCAACAACCAATAGTGTATAACTTTCGAATCACTTTTTTTAAAAAAAAATCAAGTGTTAACAAAATTAACATATTAAACTTATTATTTTAAATATCAATTTTATCTGTTAAATTATTTAACTATTTTATTTTATCTTATTTAGTAATTACACAAAAGTATCAACTTTCAAAAATATATATTTTTATTAATTATTTCATACATGAATATTTGAGAATAAAGTGCATCACTACAATATAAGTACATCCCAACTAGGTTGACACCCACTTATTTGTCAATCATATGCATTTTTCTCAACTTAAAAAAATTACATGAAATGAATAAATTATTCTTCGGGAGAATCACATTCTTTAGCCAACGTTGGTGAAATGAATGTCTCAAACTCTTCAGTTGACTTTTCAATATTTTCTTCTTCATGCTAGAGCAGCTGGCGCTTAATTTTAATTTTAATTTTTTTTAAACTCTATTGTCAAGTTATAATAGTTTTTTTTTAACTCTATTGTTAAGTTATAATAGAATTTTTTATCTTAAATTTAAAAAATGGTAATAATATAAAATTTTATTTAAATAATAAATAAATATTGCGAGCTTTATTTGGGCCGAGCTTGAGCCGGCTCGTTGGATCGGCCCTATGGAGGCTCAAACGAGCCGGCCCGTTCAAAAAAAGGGAGGCTCATATCCAATCCAAACAATTAACGAGCCGAGCCGAGCCTGCCCGTCAAACGTTGACTTCCGGGCCGAGTTAGAGCTGAGCCCGAGCCGAGTCAGAGCCGGCCTTTAGGCCGCGAGCCATATGATGATGGTGACTTGTAATTAGATGTTCCGATTTGATTTTAGATGTAAATATTTCTTTTATTTTTCCAAATCAATTTATATTAATTATAAACAAATCTAAGTTAATGGTATTGAATTTACGGTTAGATGATTAGCCGTTGATTGCTCCTATATGGCCCTGTAAATTGGAGTGTCTCGGAGTGAACCCAATCTTAAAGAGCAATTGATAATAACTATATTAACGGCACATTAACATAATGAAGCATCAACATAAATTGGAATAAATAAATAGTCGTTATTATTATCATATAGAATATATTAAATTATTGAACATTAAAAAGAGAAAGTTAAACCAAAAAGTAAACATGCAATTTAAAAATTTAATATAATATAGTTCAATTAAATAAATACAAATATAAAATAAAAAGTATTAAAGAGTTAAACCTATATTATTGAACAGAAAAAAATGTGAGACGTCCATTAAAAAAAGAAATTTTTACAACTAAAATCATATCGGACTACCTATTTACAACTTTATTTGGTTTTTTATATTAATTACAAATTTGTACAATTAAGGTCGTGTGTGGTGGTTTTTGGTTTTTGAAGAGACTGATTTACCCTTCCTTTCTCTCAAACGTTTAAAATATAAAAAATCCGATTGATGATTTGAAGTTGATATTTTTCTTAATTATTTTAAATTAAACAGTTAATTTACAAGATATTATTACGAATTAAATGTAGATGCCCATGATTTTCCGTTGGTTGCCATGTTTTCCTTCTTTTTTTTTTCTTTTTCATTTCGTTAGTTTTTTTTCTTCGTAAATCAGACTAGCAGATTGATTTGTTCTCTTCTTCTTTCCTTCGTCTTTCATCTCTTGCTTTGTTCTCTAATTCTTTCTTCCGTCTTTCTTTCCATGACAATTTTGTTTATGTTGATTTCCGTTTTTGACAATTTCGTTAATCTCAATCGTTTATCACTGTGTAATTTTTTTGTCAGTTATAAAATGGTTCGTTCGATTGAAATCACAATTTTTACACAATGGCCGGTTTGATGAAAATACAAATTATGTTGATTATCAATCTTCTTCTTTTTTTTTTCTTTCTAGATTCTTCCTTTCTTCTTCTTTTTTTTTTGAGGTGATATAAGAAATTTTTGTTATGATTTTAATTCAATAAATTATTGAATTAAACGCAATAATTTATTAAATTATACAAAATATATAATTGAATTAAATGAAATAATTTATTGAATTAAATTACCATATAGAATTGAGAAACTTGAGATTGATTTTAATTAAATAAATGATTGAATTAAACAAAATAATTTATTAACTTATTTACTATTTACAGATTTTAAATGGAATAAGTTATTGTGAATTAATTATTATATACAACCAACATATCTAATATTCAAGCTCAAAATTTAATTCAATAAATAATTGACGAGAGGGGAAAATTTATTGAATGAATGAAACTCAGATTTTAATTCGATAAATTATTGAATAAAGGAACAAAAAAAAACATTAATATTAAATATTCAAGGAAAAGAACTAATTTTGACAAGGTAACATAACCCAAAAAAGATTTGAATGACCGACACTAATCTTAGTAGAAGTGGGTAAGACGGAAACACTTTTGTCTTCCAAGTTAAATATGTAAAAATCTCTATCCAATAGTGAAGTAAAATAGATGGAGTTTCTTTTGATTCCGGAATTACCTTTGACACTACAAGCAAAGCCTTGATAGAGATTTAAAAAGATGGCATTGTCGTTTATATTATGAAGCTTTTCCCACTTCATATCCTCAAAATTAGCTTTGTAGATAATAAAATCCAAAACTCCATCACTACCATCTCCCATCATAGGTTGATAAATATACAAAAGTTGGTCATCTACTTCAAGTAGATAATAAAAGGCCTTACATACTCTTGGAGTTTGAATAGATAATCCAGTAGTCCATAAGATCTCAAAGTTACAAGGATTTTCATAATCCGCTTTTGCCAAAGCATCATTAAGAGTAACAGCATAAATCATTCCTTTAAAAGATGTAGCGGCTGATATAGAGAAATCATCATCATCATCATCAATTATAAAGGTTTGTTTAACAAATTGATCTTGTCCCGGTTGCCAAAGAAAAAGATGTTCTATACCAAACTCGATTATAATAACCTTACAATTAGGATCAGTTGGAGGAGCAGTCACAATGCATGATTTTTGATTGTAAAGAACTTCAACCATCGGTGGAAGTTGAAGTCTTTCCATAGACATGAGATTCAAAAGAAAGTTGGGTCCTGACTTATCATAATTCTCAAACAATAACCAACAATCATCAAGATTCACACAAAACCACAACGACATGTCCGACGAGTTCGGAATGCTTACCAAGTAGTAGCGACGTTCAATAAAATTGAAGAACAATATCTTTTCTTTTTCCTTCTTTCTTTCATCGCATACAAGAAGCCAAGGATGACCAACATCGGAATTAAGCAATTTATTGCTACCCAATACAACCTCCATTTATTCGAGAGAGAGAGGTTTCAGTCGTGAACCAAAACTAAAAAGATACACCAATATTTTTTTACCCAACCTAGGGTTCTGATTCCTATTTATAATCTTTTATTTAAACAAAATCTTATATTCTAATTTATTTATACTACCAAAAGTTAAATCTAGGTTTTGGATGGAAAATAAATTCCCAAAATTTTAAGTTTTATATTTGGAATCTTTTAATTTTCTTAGATTTTTATCCAAAAGAAAATTAAAATGTAAAATCGATGTTTTGTTTTAAAAAAGAAATTAAATATTGGGTTGCTATTAGGGAATAGGTTTGAAGAATATAATAATGTTATAGTTGCTTAGGGTTTCGATTCCTAATCAAAATATAAAGGTATTAGGGCTGCCCTAGTTTATGTTTATCTCTTAATTAACAGTTTTGGGTTTTCCTCTTTATTCCAATCATCTATCTCTCCCTCGTCTGATCCGTTCTGGTAAAGCATCAACAGCAAAAAAGAATTAAAAAGGATCTTCTTCTTTAGTTGTTTGCAGGTTTTTTACTCTTTCTTTTTCGTATACCGTTCCGTTATAGATTTAATGACTTTTTCTTTTTTTTTTTTCATTCTGTTAAAATTTATTTAACAAATAGCATTGAATAAACTAATGGATTGAGTAGTTTAAGATGTAAAAAATTATGTGATTACTTTTCGTAGGTCTAATAATTAATTGTTAATATACCATGACTGATAAACCTAATATACCTGTATGAAATAAGGTTATTTATGACATTTGGTTATTAAATTTTAATATGTGATTGCTTTTCGGAATCGCAGGTATATTATAATAATGGAATCACGATCATTATGGTTAGATATTCCTGAAGAAATTCTTACAATAATTTCTTCACATCTCTATGGTAAAGATATCATTATCATGTTATATTGCATTTGTAAATCATGGCGATCAGCCTTAAGCAGTGTTCGACCATTTCCACCTCCTCCGTCTTCTCCACTCTCACAATTTCCTTGTCTTTTGTTTCTCAATATGAATAACTGATTCTACCATCCCATTTACGATGGCATATACAACTCTCACATCTCTAAATTATTCGATACTGACTCTCATCTTTGTTTTTCATCTAATAATTGGCTACTCCTTCATCAACCTCACTCTCTCTTATTTATTAACTCATTCACAAATCACAAAATTAAAATTCCTTCTCCTATTTATAACGGCGTCTTTGATCGAGAATTTTATGCCCTCTCTTGTTCCTCCCAGCCAACTTTCCCCGATTCCACTCTCTTTGGGATTTCAACTTCGGATCATGATCAAAGAATCATCATCATCAGCACAAGAAAACGCGGCCAAGATGATTGGAATTCCCATTCATTTTCTTTTAAAATTGGAAAATTTACCCCATCTCGTTGCAAGCCAGTTTTTCACAACAACTCTTACTTTTTTCTTGGTAAAGCAGGAAACCTGGCTATTTTTAATCCTCCAAAATGCACTATTGAGTGTAATAATAAGTATATTCGACGAAAACTTAGGTCATGGTCGTATCAGAGGTTTTTGGTTCAAGTTGAGGGGGAACTTGTAGCAGTATTTTTAAGCCTAAACGGAACGTGGTTGCGTGTCTTCAAACTCAATCATTCTCAAAAGGATTGGGATCCTTTGTATTGCTTGGGGGATCATATTTTGTTCCTTAGTTATCATGCTTCATTCTCACAACTAGCTACGAATAAATTAGTGACTGGAAACAAAATATATTTTCCGAAATTTTATCAAGGAAGTATGATTTATTATTGTTTATCAACTCGAGAGTATCACTCTCAAGATGGTCGATATCACAGTAAACATCTTTACGACACTCAAGATTTTTCCCATTGCACTACTTGGGTGAAGCCTAACTATGAGGAAGCTAGCACCCTTGTCGAGCCCTGGTTTAATGATTCTAATTCTAATTCCGATGATACAGAGTCCGCTTCTTTCGATTCTTTTGATTCCGATATTGCCTCTGATTCAGGCTCTGATTCCGATTCTAATTCCAATCCTGGTACTGATTCTAATTCCGATGATACAGATTTTGCTTCTTCTGTTTCCGACTCTGATTCTTTTGATTTGGGTATTGCCTCTGATTCAGGTTCTGATTCCGATTCCGATTCCAATCCCAATCCTGGTTCTGATTCTGAATCTGAATCTACTATCATGGTATGATGATAGTAATTATTGTCATTTTGTATATCATATGATTTGTTGATGGACAGGCAAAACATTCATTTTTCGTATTTCAAAGTTAAAATATATGTTTTTTTTATATTCTTGTTGGTACTAATTAGAAAGAAAATGTGTTTTTAAATTGTGAAAAACCTTCAGTTTATTACCTCTTTCGGGGAATTTTTTATATCATTAATTTACCTGATTCTACTACTCTAGTTTTTATTACTTGTTAAATAACAGAAAAATAATTTATAATTGAAATTGTCAAATATTTTCAGATAGTCACATAGATACATATTTATCTATATCTATACTATCTAAAAAGTGGCTTAAAGGAAAAACTTTTGATTTTCCTTTAAACCTCTTATAATTCATTTTAATTTCTATTAATGTCATCATTCCATAATTAATAACCATTTCAGTTAATTAAAAATAATGCAATAAATTTTACTATATTTATCAAATTAATTTCTAATAAAAATTTAGAAACAATTCGTAAATAAGAGTGTGGATCTTCACAAAAGAAAAATGTGAATCTTTAAGAAACGTTTGTCATTTTACTATATTACAAAATTTGCCATTTTTTCATGTTTAATTACAAGAAGTAATATAATAAATTAAAAATTTAAACAAAATAAAATAAAATTTCGTAAGTTTTGGTTATCATAAATAAAATTTGTAGATGAAAAAAAAATCAATAGAAAAAAAAATCATATAATTGTTTCTTAACATTATTAAAAAAAATTGTTTTCTTGACGAACTTAAGTTGCCTGAGCAATAAAAATTGAAAATTTCTATTATGTTCTCATAAATGCGATAGTTATTTTAAACACCTCTTGACATTCTAAAAGTTAAAAAAAGAGGTGGGTAAATGGAAAATAAAGATTGAAAACAGAAATTAAGTTTTGCTGTTTTAAAGACTATTCAACTTATCTTCTACTTTACTATAAATGGAGTTAGATATGAGATTGAAAATACTTAATTTAGTATCGACAATAGGCTTTTGATTGGCTTATGCTTCATTTATTGTATTCGAAGCATTCGAATTTGAGTAATGGATGGATGAGCAGATGATATTGACAAGAGGCTTTTTTGGGTTTTCTCAACTTTGCCAGACGCAGTACCTCACCTCAACTGCTGATTTTTTTTTCTCAAGTATTAAACATTTATATTATTCTGTTTTTTATTTAATTATTAAAGTGTTCTTGTAGTGGCTTTTTCTATGTAATTTTAATGTAATTTAAGAAATATGATTTATGAAATTATAATTAAATAGCTCTTTTTATAATAAGATAGATTAAAATTCTATAATCTTTCTAAACTAACTCAAAAACGGATTTTAGTGCATAAAAAAAAAGAGAGAAGTTTTAGTGAAAAACTTTTCATTTCCCTTATAACGACCTATAATTTCAAATAAAGTCTATAAGGCTCTCTCATACATCTAATTTCTATTTTAATATTAGTTTTAAAGAATATTTCAATAAGTAAAAATTATTCTTTAATACATGAATAGTTATAATTATGTTTAAAAGTATTATATCAAACAAAGTTTAAATCAAATAGTAAATAACTTCCGCTTAACTAAAAAAAACTAATGAAACAAATTGCATATAAAAATGTTACTAACTATCTAGATGTGGTGATAGAGTTGTTTCTTTCAATAGAATCTATGTATGAGTCAAATCTATTCAAATATACAATATATATAAATTTTATAATTTAAAACAACCATTAAAGATTGCTAATTTTGAAATTTTTTAAGACTTTTCATACAAACAATAAGTTATAGATAAAATTATTGAAATTGAATTTCAACTTTAAAAATATTAATAGATAAATGTGTGCAACGCACGTGGTGAAAACTATTACAAGAAAAAGGGACACATTGCAGGAGTTATTTAGATGTAATTTTTTTGATGAGGAAGGAAATAACAAAAAAACATTCAATTTCTTCACTGTAGATGCAAGCCCTTAGGCCTAAACAACCATCCATTCACTTGCGACTTAACTTTCTCTTTATGCCCTTCATATTCATTTGTTCTCTTGGTTAAAATTTCAGACAATTATTTTTATGTTAGCAATAAAAAGAAAACACATGAATTAGTGTCAACGGGTAATTCGAGAGACACATGAAATCTAACACGAAAACACCATCAAGAAACAAACAAAGCTTTGAATTGGATTAATCTTTTTTAGCAAAATTTAAGAACACAATCTGTCAAGTAAATATTTAAATCAAATAGACATGAGTAAAAAGAAACATATCTTTTAAATAATGTGAAAGTTGATGGAACTCAGTAGATACATGGTGCCAAACAAGTTAACCTTGCTTCAAATGTGATTGCCTTGTTTGTATTCTTAACATTGAAAACAAATAATGACTCCTATTGCAAGAAATATGGATAGAGAAGTGAACAATGACTTGAGGACAATTTGAAGATCAGAGAAGTGAGTGACGATGTGAAATACAGAGATTGATAATCGTACGACAACGTGAATTTCAAAGATTGAGTGAGTAAATTTGGAATCCAACTGATTAACCTGGAATTGAAATTAGTGAAGTTCAAACCTTGACGTGAGCTGATATGAAAACCCTAGATTTTGATCAAGAACCCCTTAAGAACCCTTGAGTCACCAAGATCTAAAACCCAGTAATTTAGCAAAACCCAAGGAACACGAGTCAAGAAGATTATTCCTAGATCTATGATCTTGAAATAAGAAGAACTTGTTTCTTATCTCAAGATTGAAACAATCCACAAACACTTTAAATCAAGAGTGTTTGATTGTTTTTAAACAAGTAATCTAAAGCAAGACTACTAACTTATGCAATGGACAATCATCCAAGCAAGAGGTTTCAAGCCAAGAGGTAACTTTTCAATTCATCAAATCTGAATATTAGGGATACAAAAAGTCTTTAAATAGTCAAGAGAGCCTAAAACAATAGCCCAAAAGCAATCAGCCCATAAAATTGTTGAAAAAACTCACTTTTCTTGTAGTGCTAGAAGGCTTTATTTGAGATCGTCTATAATTCCGCTCGCAATTGACAGTGGATTTAATTACTTTTCCTTCTCTTCCTGGTATGGAAAAAAATGCTAAGGAGTTTGCTGATACATCAAAGCAAGTCCATTGACTTTTTATAATTAAAAAAGAAAAAAGAAAAAGAAAAATATCATATTGGTTGAGTGGAAGAATGTAGATAGTATTGAGACCCACATGGTGTCCATTGACTTTTTATAATTAAAAAAAAAGGATAAAAATAAAGATAAAATATTAAAAAGGTAGAGGTAAAATGGGAACTCAATGTTTCTCCCCAGTTCGTCACTTTTATATATTTTATTGATTATAGATTTACATATTTAAAAATATATGTACAATTTGTAAAAAAAAATGCGTTTTTTTAAAGGCTATTGTTGTTCTATGAAAAATCTTATGCAAGCCAGTTTTAAAGAGTCTATTTATTATTTAGCCACTCAATCTATAATTTCATTTTTTAACCATTTCAAGATTCTCTAATTTTCAATATAACAATTACACCCTTAAAGTATATTAAATAATTTTTTTAATATTTTTTTCTCTCTTTATTGTAGATTTCATTTCATTTTTTTTAATTAAGATATAAAGAATATGTCTTAATAGAATATTTTGAAACCCTAACTTACTCATCATCTCCTTCTTCCTTTCTTCTTCCTAGCGGTAGCATTCACCGTTCATCATCTTGTTATTCTCTCTCTTTTTTAAAATAAGAAATCCTTTTTATGAAAATATTTTCTAGTCTTCTTCTTTTTTCTCCATATGAATTCTGATTTGATAAAAAGCCATAACCTCATGACTGGCGCCAGAAGAAACACATAACTTTTGAATGGATAAATATAAACCCTAGATCTCGAATTAATTGAAAATATTCAATAGAGGAAGAGACTTTATTCTGCTTTCATTTGTTTTTCTTTTTGATTGAGAGGAGTTCTCGAGGAGAGGATTTGGGGAATTGAGATGGGGTTTTGAAGAGGAATTTGGGGGAATACATGTTTGGATTTGGAGAAGGAGAAGAAGAAGGGTGAAAATGGTCGCGGCGATTGAAGCATAATCCATCTTGTTTAGAAATTTCCTTGTTGGTTGATGATCCATTCAGGTTTCCAGGGTTTTTATGTCCGGGATTCATGGACAGGGATGAATGTAATTTGAGTCCGTGCTCGTGATCTTTTCGAAAACTTTAGACCTGGTTTATACCGTACATTTATTTGTACATGACTACAGTACGTAATAAGGCTGGACTTGGAGAACGAAAGAGAAGAGATATTGAATGTACGCACTACACATATTTGTACATTTGTTTTGTACAGTGCGCAGATCTGTACATTTGTTTTGTACAATATAATCATTTTGGGTTTCTGCGAATCCGGTTTGTATGGTACATTACAAAATATATGATTCGCCAAAAAAAATGGTGGAAGATTCGGCCGGGTATGAGAAAAAAGAAATATGTTTTTTCAGTTTTTGGTGATTTTGTGCATATCGATTTTATGATTTGCTTTTATTTGTTTTTGTTTTTTATTAGCTCTCTATGATTTTCTCATATTTATTGTATTATTTTTCCTTAATAGTTTAAGGTCTTTTAGTATTTTTATCATTGTTTTCTTTCTCCTAATGGCTATTTAGTGAAAAAATAATTTAACTGGCTCAAAAACGAAAAATAAGTTCATAATCACCCTTTCTAAAGGTTTTTTTAAAATTTGTTGAAAATATATCAATAAAAGTTGATAGTTTTTTCAAAATGACCTTTGATAAAAGTGGTACATTTTTCAAAAGTTTTTAACAATCTTCAATAAATCTTGATTGTCACGACCCGACCCGAGTACCCCCTAAACACTCGAGACGACACGTGCCGATGGAAATCGAAAGCTAATGCCAACGCATACCATCTAACGTAACTAAAATAACTAGTTAATCATCAATTCAAATTCAACTTATTTAAGAAAATTTTGCCAGAGTTCCGTTTATTTTTCGAATAAACAACCCTGTAAATACATTTTACATAATTCTGCATAAACTATAACGGGCTTCGCCCTCAGAAATAACTCAAAATCAGTCAAATACGTTAATTCTTAATTTACTAACATTAAGAGAAATATTTATGTGATTGTTCAACTGTAAACTCCTCCATCTACCCAGCTAGCCTAAAAAATCATAAAACCATTTACTCCCTCACGAGCCATCACTGACACTTATAAACAGATATGTACAAACACACATAAAATGTCATACATAGGCAAGGCGTGAAGATGAAACCAAAACTGGTGGTGCACACGACTCTCGTAGGCGTTGTCCTCGAAATTCATGAGCTACCTGGAGAGGGGGAATCAAAACATGGAAAATCATGAGCAAAAAATCAGTGAGTGAGATCTTTTATAAACTAAAATATACTTTTGAGTTAAATATCGTAGAAAACATAACTTTTAGCAAACAAAAATATTTCTGAGCAAAACACTTTTCGTACATAATAAAAACTCATAGCTAGCGAAGTACATGTACTAATATCATATCATAACCATATAATAAAAAACCGACACCAAACGCATACCCACAACTGGTCATACTACACACAAGATAAATCAAGTTATGCAGCAGAGCAACTGATTATACTGAAATTGGTCATACGCGCGCAGAGCTGCCCCAAAAGGGCTATTCAGCCTAACATACGGCCCAAAGCCTATGTGTATTCACCCTAACAAGTGGGTACTGCATTTAGTGGTTTGAAAATAGCTTATGAAATCTGTTATATACTTGCAAACCATAATAAATCCATGGAAACTAATATTTTTTTTCTATATTAACGTAATGTCCAATTTCATAAGAATGTTCATAAGTAATAATAAAAACACATAAACATAGTTTGTAAATCATAAAAACATATGCATAATAGGATAATCATAATATATAAGCTAACTTGAAATTTATAAGCAAATACTTATGGATAATTAGAAAATAATATTTTAACCACTCACAAAAACTATCCCGCTTACGATCCCGGATTATTTGAAATATATATTGAATAAAATACTCATTAATAATCTTTTAGTATTTTTTTTATATAGAAAAACATATTGAAAACACATAAATTGACAGTTAATATCCCAATGGCTAGAGTTTCACTATTCCTTCAATGACTACACTTCCAATACACTTTTAAAGCCAAATACTTTCATTCTTGTTGCTCATCCTCTTCCCACACATACTCTTTCTAATTCATACAATTTTCCATAACAACTTCATCATCAATATAGGAAAAAACTCCATTTCTCCACCATTCTTACTTAATCTTAAACACCACCATCTCAATTTAACCCACAACACTTAAAATTCATAAATAACAAAACTCATAAAACTCATAAACCAACTTTGAAGCTTAGCAAAATCTAACAAAATCCATCAAATAGAAGAATTGGGTTGGAGAAATCACTTACCAACCAGTAATTACCCCCAAATTGACCACCAATTGTTGAAGCCTTCAGGAAATTCAAGCCAAATTTCTTTTATTTCCTTCCTTTCCTATTCTCTTTTTCTCTCATTTTCCCTTTTTTTTTTCCTTTCTGTTTCCTTCCTACGGCTGCTGCAACAAATGAGTTTTATTTTGTTTATTATTTCTTTTAAACATTTACTTGCCATGTGTCAAGCCAAAACACAACCCTTTTCTTTTAATCCTTATCTTCTTCTTATTTTTAAACAAAAAGAGTTTACAAACTATTACCTCCTTTTAAGAATTTCATCCTCGAAATTCAACTCAAAGAAAATAGCTGAGGATACTGAGAGTGCATAAGATCTTCACTTTCCCAAGTCGCCTCATCAACTGTGTGATTCTTCCATAACACCTTAACAAGAGAAATAACCTTTTTCCGCAAAACATGTTCTTTTCTATCAAGAATTCTTACTGGCTCTACTTCATAAGATAAATGCTCCTTCAATTGCACTGGCTGTGACTCTAATATGTGAGATGGATCCGATACATACTTACGTAACATGGAAACATAAAATACATCATGAATCCTAGATAGTTCCACTGGTAAAGCCAATCGATAAGCAACTAAACCAATACGTTCAGTAATCTCAAAAGGGCCAATGTCTCTTGGACTTAACTTCCCTTTTCTACCGTACCTTAAAACTCCTTTCCACGGTGACAAACGAAGAAATACTCTATCACCCACCTGAAACTCTAAATCTCTCTAGTCTGTCTGCATAACGTTTTTGCCTCTACCGTGTTATCTTCAAATTTTCTCTTATCACTTTTACTTTATCAGCAGTAATCTGCACTAACTCAGGACCCATTAATTTCCTTTCTCCGACCTTGTCCCAACATATTGGTGTTCTACATTTTCTTCCGTATAACCCTTGTATTGTGCCATCAAGATACTGGAATGATAACTATTATTATACGCAAACTCCATAAGCGACAAATGTGTATCCCAGTTTCCTTTGAATTGCAGAACACAAGCTCGTAACATATCCTCCAAAGTTTGGATCGTTCTTTCTAACTGACCATCTGTTTGCATATGAAAAGCTGTACCAAAATGCAACTTCGTCCCTAAAGCTCGCTGTAAACTAGGCCAGAACTTAGAAGTAAATCTCGAGTCTCTATCAGAAACAATCGATACTGGAGTTCCATATCGACTAACTATTTCATCATCATACAGTTTCGCTAATCTGTTCAACGAGTATGTAATTTTAATCGGTATAAATCTGGCTGTTTTTGTTAATCTATCAACTATCACCCAAATACCATCATGACCATTCTGAGTGCGAGGAAGACCAAATAAAAATCCATCGTAATACGCTCCCACTTCCATTCTAGAACAGGAAGTGAAATCAAAAGCCCAGCTGACTTTTGGCGCTCCTGTTTAACCTGCTGACAAATAAGACATCTCGATACACATTCAGTAATATCTCTTTTCATTCCACACCACCAATAATGCTCTCTCAGTGTATGATACATTTTTGTACTACCTGGATACATAGCATAAGTTGAGCTGTGAGCCTCATCAATAATTTCTTTCTTCAAAGCTACATTATTCGGAACACATAATTGATTCTCCATTACTAAGCCTCCATCCTCTCCAACCTTATAATCCGTTCGTTGATTTTTCTGCACCTCCTCTTTAATCTTACTCAAAACTGAATCTTCTACTTGAGCTTCTATAATTCGATCAATTAATACTGGTCGTACACGAAAATTTGCAACCAAAGTCCCTAATGTCCCCACTGATAACTCAGCATTCAATGTAGTGAACTCACTTATCAAGGAAGAACTTGTTGCATTATAAGCTGCATCTAACCTATTAGATTTTCTGCTAAGAGCATCTGCAACCACGTTAGCTTTTCCGGGACGATAATCGATCGTACAATCATAATCTGCAATCAATTCAATCCATCTTCTCTACCGCATATTCAACTCTTTTTTATCAAAGATATACTTCAAACTCTTGTGATCCGTATAGATATGATACTTTTCCCCCTATAAGTAATGACGCCAAATCTTTAGTGCCAGTACAACAGCTGCTAATACCAGATCGTGTGTCGGATATTTACGCTCATGACTTCTCAACTGTCTCGAGGCATAAGCTATGACCTTTCCATTTTGCATCAAAACACACCCCAATCCTTGATGTGAAGCATCATTGTAAATATCATAATCCTTTCCAGATGTCGGAAATGTCAGAATAGGAGCAGAGATCAATCTTTTCTTCAATTCTTGAAAACTCACCTCACAATCATCTGTCCATAAAAATCTGTGTTCTTCTTCGTTAAACTGGTCAATGGAAGGGCTATTCTAGAAAATCCAAGCACAAAACATCGATAATAGCCAGCTAATCCCAGAAAACTACGCACTTCTACAACAGTCACTAGTCGTTCCCATTGAACCACAACCTCAATTTTTTGAGGATCAACATATATTCCCTCTTTTGAAATCACATGCCCCTAAAACATAACTTTATCAAGCCAGAACTCACATTTACTGAATTTAGCATATAATTGCTTCTCTCGTAAAATCTGTAGTATATCTCCCTAAGATGTTTTCTATGCTCCTCTTTATTTCGAGAATACACAAGTATATCATCAATAAACACAATAACAAACCGATCTAAGTAAGGATAAAATACTCGGTTCATTAAATCTATGAATACTGGAGGAGCGTTAGTTAACTCAAACGACATAACTAGAAACTCGTAATGCCCGTACCGAGTTCTAAAAGCAGATTTCGGCACATCCGTTTCTTTGATTTTTAGCTGGTGATACCCTGATCTCAGATCAATTTAAGAAAACACAGAGTCACCTCTAAGATGATCCAACAAGTCATCAATACGAGGCAACAAATATTTGTTACGCATAGTCACCTTATTCAGTTGCCTATAATCTATACACATTCTGATTGTAGCATTTTTCTTTTTCACAAATAACACTGGTGCACCCCATGGGGATACACTAGGTCGAATAAAACCTTTATCAAGTAGTTCCTGTAACTGTATCTTCAATTCTTTCAACTCAGTCAGAGCCATTCGGTATGGTGCTTGAGAAATAGGAGATGTACCAGGAACTAACTCAATCTCAAACTCAACTTCTCTATCTGGTGGCAACTTAGTTAAATCTTCTGGAAACACATCTGCAAATTCTTGTACAATTGGAATGTCTTCAAGTTTCAATTTACTAATCTGAGTATCGAACACATGAGCTAAATATGCAGTACAATCCTTTCTGAGCAATTTACTAGCTTTGAGAGCCGAAATTACACACGTTAGTAAGATCTTCCTTTCACCACTAAACATAATCTTATATTCACCAGGTCGTTTAAACAAAATTATCTTCCGAAAACAATCAACCGATGCATGATTTGCAGACAATAAATCCATACCCAGAGTGATGTCAAAATCACATAAATCTAAGGGTATTAAATCCACAAGTAAATCCTTTCCATCCACCACTATTACACAATTCTTGTAGTCACGATCTGCTAACAACGATTTCCCAATTAGAGTGGCTACTACCAGTTCATTATGCAACTTTTCCAGCATTTTATCAGCACAAGAAGAAAAAGTAAAAGAAACAAACGAATGTGTGGAACAAGGGTAAATCAAAACATGTGCATTTGTGCCAAAAATGGATATCTTACCCATCACAACCTCTGGCGTTTCTTGAGCCTCCTGTTGATTCGTGGCAAAAACTCTACCTTGTGCACGAGGACGTTCCACTTGACTCTTCTGCTTCGTATTGCTTGTACTCGCAGTACTACCTTGCCCCACGCCACTCACCGTTGTACTTTGCACATTAGATCCCTGTTTTTCTTGATTACTTCCACCCAGAGATGGTTGCACGGTAGTTCCCTGTACACTACCACTGTGATTACAGATGAGATCGATAGATGTAAAAGGTTTGAAGAGGGCTTTCGAGGAGACATTAAAATAGTTGTTACACTCCTAGCATGGAACGATCTTGGCAAAATGGTGGAAGCAGCAATTCGTGTTGAGAAGGGTATAATAGAAAGAAAAAGTCAAGGGGAACAATCCAAGGTTAGTCGTGGTGCTCAATCTTTTAGCACTGATACGTCTGGTGTACGACCACACATGAGAGGTAATCGAGGGTCTTGGCATGGCGTGGCAAGTCGTGAAAATTTCAAACCAGATTTTAGGGGGTCATCAAATTTTAAACCAACTCAAAGTAGCTTCCAACAACCATCTGGTAGTTTTCCACAGTTCACGACAACTAAATACTCTCAGTGTTTGACATGCGGTAGATTCCATCTTGGGCAGCCCAAGTGATAGGTGCAAGGTTTTGATGTCTACTCACAACCAATTTCCACCCATCTTCAGCTGCCCCCTCTAACAAGAAATTAGCCAACCTCAATTTTCTATCATCGGGACACTGCATCACCTCAAAACATTTCTCTATTTTCCCTATCCATGCTTCTGCCTCAGCTGGGTCAATTGTTCCTGCAAAACTTTTTGCACCAGGAGCTGTTGCCCGCTCTATTTTATAATCTTTCTCAGCTTCACTACTTTGACTATACATTCTCAACCCAGAAGCTACCGCCTAAGCCATACTCTCAAACATTTGCTCATTCATAACATTAGCTCGATTGAGATGCTCTCCAACTGGTTGATTAGATCCCCGATTCATTTTATCGTCAAATGTGTTTTCATTCATTGGGTTTTGCCTTCCAGTAGCTTGTTGAGTTTCAATAGGAATATCATCAAGCCTACGAGTTCTGCCACCACGAGACATGCGTACCTACAACATGAAGCATGTCATGCAATGTGACGACCCGACTTAATTTGAAAACCAGGACGTGAACGCGTGAACACGCGAGTGGAAATGGAAAAAAGGACTTAAACTTTAAACAATTAGTTTTGCAAAATAATCGAAATTTCGGCATGAAGTACTTGTATATATATCATAACCCACATACAAAATAGACCTGTTTAACAGCATCGGCTCGTCGGCCGGTTTAAAGCATCATAGTTACAAATCAAAATATGGATGGCGCCCAGAGAAATCGTGTAACGAACCGACTCAAATAGAGGCTAGGCCGCGAGTACTCTCAGCGGAAGCGTAGAAAAACGTGAATTTCAAATAAAGTATAACAATTTTATAAAGAAAATTCGGCATGATGCCGTTTGAAACATAGACTATGCCAAAACCTGTAATACTTTTTTTCCAACCAGATAAATCATAAACAAATCACGGGAGTGCGCATTCCTCGATTTCCAGAAAACGAAAAGATTTGAAATATCAAACGCATAGAAATTACCAAAGACTACACCTTTACAACATGATTTCAATGACTTGAACTCAAAGCTCAATAAACTTTAAATATTATATAACCACGATTAGTTTTACATAAGTTAACTCTTATGTAACTAATCCAACTCGAGTTCGAGCTTTGACGATAACTAGTCCAATCCCAAAGTTCGGCATCCAAGCTTCAACGCATACCATCTTCCTGGTCACGACCTCGACCGTAACAACCTGAAAGGTGATATAAAGCACCTCTGAGTTTGATAACTTAGTGGAAATAAAAAGAAATAAAAGTAAATGTACGCTTGAACTCCATCTTCCTAATTGTGTCCACGCACTCGGGTCTCTCACCCTCGATTAGCCTTTGCTTCTCTAGAGGTTCTATCTCATAATGTTCATCCTGTTCCCAACCTAAAGCTCTAACATTCCCGGTTAAAAACCAATGATTAAACATTTAAATTATCTTCTAAACCATTATGAACTAACTCCAAATCCGTTCGTCACTCTTATCCCCATCTCGCGCCTACCTACACTTAATATTCACTACACTTTGTAGTAGCACTTTCTTGATTCTCACTCAAACCAAGCAAAACCATTTTACCCTTCCTACACTCACATTTTCCTAACCCCGTAGCACCTAACTTTCCAATCCTCAAGCCCAAACTAACTTAAAGTACATGGTAACATGTTCCCCATATTTAACCCTTACACACATCCCAGAATTAATAAGTGTCAGAAGTTAAACGAAAATTAAAGAAATGCTATGATGCAATTGAAACGACAAGGAGACCAAAACATGTATGTTTAAAGATTAGTTTCTACAAACAAAATTAATATGGTTAACACAATCACAAATGCTAATGTATGCAATAACCGGGCTATGTAACATAAATATGTACACTTGACCAATCCGTGGCATTTCAAACTCATAACCATGTCAAGTAAATATTATTTGTCTCATAATCACATCCTGCAAATTCCTTTCCATCAATAACCTTTCATATACAATCTCGGCGTCTCACTATGCACTATATACAATCTCATCACAAATTAATGTTCGAGCCGTAGCTTCTGATTTTCTTCTAGGTTATTGTAATAACCACTCTAGCATCCAGGCCATCCACCACACAGTGCCTCGGAGCTACACCATATCCGCCACGATAACCACGTGTAACGTCCAACATCCATACACCGTTATACGGGTTACTACCCCATGGCCACAAACCAATAGCATGATATGTATGAATGATATGTTATGAGATGAAATGAGATGAGTATGCTTGCTTTCGGTAAACAACATATAACATATTCTCAATTAAATGACATGAATAGATCAATCCTCCAAGCAGAAACACATCTCAATTATACGTATTAAGCTCAAAATCACATAAACCTTAGAACACATTTCAAGCATTTTCCCTTATTGTCTCAATCACAAACTATCCATCGAGCATATCCCAAAAACATGTCAAGTATACAAAAATAAAAGCCAAATTAGTATATGACTCGATCTTTAACTTGACACATGTGAATATGCAATTAGAATATGTAAAAACAAACTCAAATCACATGTAGATGCAAGGTATTTTAATATTTCCCGTAATCTCGACAACTTGTCAAATCTAGCACATAAGTCCCTTTTCCTTCGCATTATTCTTTCCATTTTCGTATTCAAGCACCAAAGAACCCTACTATCAGCCATGACAAAAGTAAAACCACCCCACACCATTTTCAAGCCTCCACAACAACATCACCAAGAGTCACACCAAACCTTCAACACCGTTCCAATTCTTGTGTTCTCACTTTTCAAGTCTACACAAGACTTGACCTTAGCTTTTCTTTCCTCGTCAACTCAACGTTCAATAACTAACCTTAAACTTAGAATATCATAAACATTTTAGTAAGAACAATAAACTAAACCCGGGAACCCGATTTGCTTCAAAAAGTCTTTAAACTAGCTAAATAGACAAGTAATGATTTTTGGCCATTTGAGGGGTTCTTTGGAAAATCATTGGTTGAACTTCCTAACATACTTTTCTTTTGAAAAATTACATATTTAAATACCCAAATATATCAGAATTAAAAGACATTAAGAGAAAGCTAAGAAAACTCCAAAATTAGAAAAAACTAGGAAATCTTCAAATGGCCGACAATGGTGGTTTTTAGTTTTGAGTTCCATCCTTGGCTTTCAACATTTGTGTGGTGTCTAAAATGTCTAAACTTCACTCTTAAATGTTACCAATTCCTTTCCGAGATAACACGCATACCCTTCAGGGAAGTCTTAATTTCAACCTACACTTCCATAACTCAAGCAAGCTACAACTCTTATTCCTTTAGCCTGAAGTACCTCCCACCAAGAATAAATTCTTGTTTCTAATCATTCGAAACCTATAACTCTATGATAGGATCCCATCTCAATTCCATAACCATGCTAGTTTAGTCAAGGCAACAATTTCTAAACTTATCTCCACTTAACCCCTTTCTTGTCTTACTCATTCGTCCCAAGCTTAAACACCAAAATATATAGCAAAACATCATACAAAAATCAAACATAAAAATACTTGAAATCCTTTTTGTTCCCACCTTGAGTTCATTAAAACTGGCTTGGAGTTTCTCTTCCTTTACCTACAACACAAAAGCATTACAAACTACTCTTAATCTTTAACCTTACATATCAATTATTTATGTAAAACTTATTCTAATCAGCCCCACATGAGTCATTACCCCTTAATATAATTCTTAAACATTTTTAGGAACAATTAATCACTATTTCGGGACCCTAAAACAGCCCCACGACTCTCATACACAAAACAACCCCTATTAGTTAAAAATACAAAGCAGTGGGGTGGGGTTGTATTTTGCTATGGCTTGATGTAAAGAAAAGTGCCTAAATAATTTTCATGCTCAATTTAGAGACAATACAAACATTACATAAGATTAAACTCAAGCTTTTCAAAGAAAACCATTTAGATTTTGAAGTAAATAAAAAAGTTCATAAAGACAATGGAGGTTTTTATTCACCTTATAAACTCATGTAAGGTCTTAATCAAATTTCTAAGTATAATTCATTTTCAAGAAATCCAAAACCTTAACTTAATTTTAGTTTTAAGACTTCAATTACAAGATTTAGCATGCTATTCCTTTGAGTTGCCCAATTACAAACTCATTCCTAACCAATTTTCCAAAATCCCCAAATTGTGTGACAAAATAGTGGGGAAGGATGTGTTCGGTTTAGCAAAGAAAAAGAGAAAGTTATGCTCAATTAACTCCAAGGTTTGCTCTAGGTATTCCCTTATAACATTTTAATTTTATAAACTTAAAATAAAAGGAATGAACATCTAACTTCAAAATATTGAAAACATAAAAGTGTAAAACATAGAGGTTTTAAAGAGTTAATTATATTTAACCTTATTTCATCACTTTTCCTTGAATTCTACACAAATATCAAACTAAAATTCAAACTCTAACTCAATTCATTTTATATCTTCAAATTAAGACTCAAAACATGCTATCTTACTTATATTTCTTCAAATTTTAAACATCTAAACTAAACCCAACTAAAAAAAACAAGAACCAACAATTTGAACCCAAAACCTAGAAAGGAAAACTTACAAAAACCTCTGGAAATAAATGGAATTTGATGGGGATTCTTCTAAAATTAGCTTCTACTCGAAAATCCAATGAAACTAGAGCTTGATTTCACTTGATTTGATGAAGAAATGAAGAAGTTACAAGGTTTTTAATATTTTGTTTCTTACCTTGGCCGAGAGCAGCAGGGAGAGAAGAGAAGAGAGCAGATTTTTTTGTGTTTTAATTTAATTAAAATGCTATTTATAAGTTTCTTTAAGTTTTGCCTAATTGCACAATAGTCCATATGCACTAAATAGTCATTATAATGACCCCACCTCTTGTATTTAGGCCATTTTCCATGATTTACTATTGAAATCAGCCACACCATTAATTTTATTAACTAAACTTTATTCATACTCTTTAAACATGATTAAATACTTACCCATTAAACTAACCATGGTTAGTTTCTTACCCAACCTTGGTTAACTCGTTTAACCTTGGTTAATCATCCCAAAATAATTAAAAAAAACTACAAATTAATCATGGGATTATTTTCAAGTTATGCTATTTTAATTTTTTTTTAAAAAAACTACTTACTATTATTTTTCCCGAAAACCCGAGCAACTTCACAAGCTATCATTATTAATTTACCATATACTTTAACCATGATTAATTCACATCAAAATAATTATTTAACTTTATTTAAAACACAATTTCTTATTATAAATAAATTTCCAACCTTCATAATTTAAAATAAATGATTTTAACTATTTTAATTATTTTCCCAAAACTCAAGCCGTCACAAATCGTTACAAAACTATAATATATACATAAAATTACATTTTTCTCAAAACTGCGAGACACGACAAAATAAGAAAAGACCACACTTCCTTTCCCAAGGATCCTTGACTCGCATGTCCGGGGCCTAATCCCAAAGCACTATCCCGATGCATCAACACGCACCACCTGCCGCTCCCCGTCCCCGTACTCGTCCGGGACCTGAAATGTGATATGGAGCATCTCTGAGCATAACACTCAGTGAAAACAAAAGGAATGAATACGATGCTATGCAAGTACGAAAATTATGCGCAAAGTATATAGACACTAAGTATGCATAAACAAATGGAAGGGGTAGGTATATAAAGTAGACCCAACCATTGGTATATCAAGTTCAAGGCAAACCGAGTCTTCAACATTCCACCATTACCACTTTATTAACTAACCTCCGGCTATATAGTTTACATAACTTTCCCGTGTCTCACTACACGTAACACATACAACCTCTTTTAAAAATCTTTCAATCCACAATTCACTAATTCTTCCAGGTTATTTAACAATAACCACTCATGCATCCGGGCCATCCTCCACACAGCGCCTCTGAGCCTCACCACTTCTGCCACGGTAGCCATGTGTAACGTCCAACAACCAATCACCATTACACGGCTACGACCCCATGGCCAAATGTCAAACATTTAGAATGCATGGATGAAGTGAGATCGGATGAAATGCACTATTCACACTTTTTTTTACTATTAGCATTAGATATACCATGCGAGCACGACATTGCAAATAGAAGAATTCTCATACCACACGCTACCCAATATCGAACTATCGAACAACACTTTCACAGTTCCAAAAAAAAACATCAACTTCAAGCATGATGTCGTAGCGTTTCACCAAACTGTGCTTATTAAACAACAATTTAAACATAACGAGCATGTGTATCATAAGACCCAATTCAGCATATGACTCGATCTTCACTTGAAATACGAGTAGAGACGAAGATATGTACAAATATAGCTCACATGCTATGTAAATAATTAAGTATTCAAGTGGTCATGCAAGCTAGCCAAGATTGAATGTCAAGAACAATTCAAATAAAATTAGTAAGTTTTGCTCTTTCCAGTCCCTAAGAGCAAACCGAGTTAGGATCTCGTGTTTAATACTTTCACATCTCCATTACTCTTTACGTCACACCTCAAACACCTATAAACCATCCTTGATCACTCAAATCCCACCACATGCCTTTGACAATTACAAACCTCCCGCCGGCACCGTTTTTATTCTTTTTGTTCTCACCTTTTAATTATGCCTCAAACGTACTCGTGCTTGTCCATCCCCTACATTAAACCATTCCAAAAAAATTTAAACTTACAATAAAGTAGATATCTCAGCCCATTAAAAGCAAAACGGAAAACACCCCGGTTGAAGGGAAAAGTTCCAAAACTAGCTACTTCAAAGTCTAGTTTTTGGCCAAAAGGAAAATTATCACAAATTCATTGGTTTGCCTTCCTAGAATGATTTTCATGTGTAAAAATATGTCCATAAACACCCAAAATTCCAGAATTGAAAACCTCTAAAGAAAAGTCAAGAAAACTCAATTTTTGTCAAAACTAGAAGCTTGGAATCCACCATTAATGGAGTTTTCTTAAAGCTTGAAGAACATCCATGGTTTTCAATATAAAGAAAACTAAATCAGAGCTTCCTAAGGTTGGTAAACATGCTTTGAATAACCCAAAATCAGATTTCAAGGTGAAGGGAAAACAATAACAAAGAGACTTAGAACAAACAAGGATAACACATCAATTTTTGAAAAAAAACCTAGAAATTCCCTTTTCAATCTTACCTAGAACTTGCTTGAATTCCAATAACTCTTGTGAAAACCTTCCTTGGATGGTAATTCCAACATAAAACAATCAAATCCCACTCAAAACTCAAGTAATTTGAGAGAAGAAGAAGAAGAAGAAGGCAAGAAATCAAAATGGAGAAAAAAAGGAGGGGGGGGCGACGGTGGAGAGGAGACGAAGAAGAGAGAAAAATCTTATTTGTGTTTTTTTTCTTTTAGTTCTTTTTCTTTTTTCCAAGCTTTAAACTTTTCATTTTTCAAAAAAACAAATTAACTAAATTAGAATTATCCCAAAATCCCTCCACCTCCTAAATTCTCCACCCAATCCCTCTTCTTTTCTCCCTTGCTAAAATACCCTTAGATTCTAATTATTTACTAACTCACCCCTCCTTCCAATTTAACCATAGTTAAAGATTTTCCTTTAAATCAAATTTCTATTTCTACTTAAACTAACCATGGTTAATTGTTAATTAACCAAAATTCACTTAGCAAATTTTTTATTTTACTAATTATAACAAAATAAAAGAAAATAAAAAATCAATTTCAATTACCCGACAATCAAACCTCGGGCCCTTACATCCAATAACACTCAGATGTAATGAACTTTAAATGTAGTGCCTAAATAAATCACAAAAGGAATCGTATTGCTCTGATACCAAACTGTCACAACCCGACCCGAGTACCCCCTAAACACTCGAGACGACACGTGCCGATGGAAATCGAAAGCTAATGCCAACGCATACCATCTAACGTAACTAAAATAACTAGTTAATCATCAATTCAAATTCAACTTATTTAAGAAAATTTTGCCAGAGTTCCGTTTATTTTTCGAATAAACAACCCTGTAAATACATTTTACATAATTCTGCATAAACTATAACGGGCTTCGCCCTCAGAAATAACTCAAAATCAGTCAAATACGTTAATTCTTAATTTACTAACATTAAGAGAAATATTTATGTGATTGTTCGACTGTAAACTCCTCCATCTACCCAGCTAGCCTCAAAAATCATAAAACCATTTACTCCCTCACGAGCCATCATTGACACTTATAAACAGATATGTATAAACACACATAAAATGTCATACATAGGCTAGGCGTGAAGATGAAACCAAAACTGGTGGTGCACACAACTCTCGTAGGCATTGTCCTAGAAACTCAGGAGCTACCTGGAGGGGGGAAAAACAAAACATGGAAAATCATGAGCAAAAACTCAGTGAGTGAGATCTTTTATAAACTAAAATATACTTTTGAGTTAAATATCGTAGAAAACATATCTTTTAGCAAACGAAAATATTTCTGAGCAAAACACTTTTCATACATAATAAAAACTCATAGCTAGCGAAGTACATGTACTAATATCATATCATAACCATATAATAGAAAACCGACACCAAACGCATACCCACAACGGGTCATACTACACACAAGATAAATAAGTTATGTAGCAGAGCCACTGATTATACAGAAACTGGTCATACGCGCGCAGAGCTGCCCCCAAAGGGCTATTCACCCTAACATACGGCCCAAAGCCTATGTGTATGCTAAAGTGGGTCCTAAAGACCTGCTGAAAACCGAACTAGTGGGTACTGCATTTAGTGGTTTGAAAATAGCTTATGAAATCTGTTATATACTTGCAAACCATAATAAATCCATGGAAACTAATATTTTTTTCCATATTAACGTAATGTCCAATTTCATAAGAATGTTCATAAATAATAGTAAAAACACATAAACATAGTTTGTAAATCATAAAAACATATGTATAATAGGATAATCATAATATATAGGCTAACTTGAAATTTATAAGCAAATACTTATGGATAATTCAAAAATAATATTTTAACCACTCACAAAAACTATCCCGCTTACGATCCCGGATTATAAGCGGTGTCAATCTCCATATCACCTGAAATATATATTGAATAAAATACCCATTAATAATCTTTTAGTATTTTTTTATATAGAAAAACATATTGAAAACACATAAATTGACGGTTAATATCCCAATGGCTAGAGTTTCACTTTTTCTTCAATGACTACACTTCCAATACACTTTTCAAGCTAAATACTTTCATTCTTGTTGCTCATCCTCTTCCCATACATACTCTTTCTAATTCATACAATTTTCCATAACAACTTCATCATCAAAAAATGGAAAAACTCCATTTCTCCACCATTCTTAATTAATCTTAAACACCACCATCTCAATTTAACCCATAGCACTTAAAATTCATAAATAACAAAACTCCTAAAACCCATAAACCAACTTTGAAGCTTAGCAAAATCTAAAAAAATCCATCAAATAGAAGAATTGGGTTGGAGAAATCACTTACCAACAAGTAATTACCCCCAAATTGACCACCAATTGTTGAAGCCTTCAAGAAATTCAAGCCAAATTTCCTTTATTTCCTTCCTTTCCTATTATCTTTTTCTCTCATTTTCCCTTTTTTTTTCCTTTCTATTTCCTTCCTACGGCTGCTGCAACAAATGAGTTTTATTTTGTTTATTTTTTTTAAACATTTACTTACCATGTGTCAAGCCAAGACACAACCCTTTTCTTTTAATCCTTATCTTCTTGTTTTTCTTTTAAAAAAATATTCAACCTTATCTTCTTATTTTTTTAAACAAAAAGAGTTTACATTGATACATTTCTCAAAGGTTATTAATAACCTTAGAAAAAAGTGGTCAAAAAAACTCAATTTTTTGTAGTGAATTATCGGTTCTCGGTTGTTCAACTTCTTTGCTTCATGCTGAAAACGTTGCAGTTTATATTTAATCTTAAATGGGCGTTTGGTATGCGGGAACCAGAATTGAATGCCAGGGAATTAGATGTCTTGGAATAAGTAGTATGGGAATTTGATGTCTGGCTGGGAATATGATGTATGTGTTTGGAGTGTGCAAGAATTTGAATATATGGGAATATGATTATTGTGTTTTGTTGGAAGGAATATGATTTGATTTTTTTTATTTAATTGAAATTTTGAAATTTTTTATTAATGATATTAAATTAAATTAAATTAAAATTATCAACTATATTCTATTTATAAGTTTGGATTTTTTTTAATTTCCTTTTAAATATTATTTCATTAAATAAAATAAAACTGATGAAACATATAGGAATCGATTTATTACAATCATGTATTATTATCTAAAATATTTGATGTTAATTTTCTTTAAAAGATAAATTATTGTTGTTATTAAATATTTGGGTTTTAATAATAAATTTTCAAAAGTGGCTATGCATCGATAATTGTAAAAAAAATATATATGTTTTTTTAACATTCATTAATTAATAAGGTGCATGTGTTGGAAGGTGTGAAGAGACAGTTGAATTTTCATTCTTGTTACGTAGTGAATCCTATTGGGATACAAGGTGGATTAGCTCTTCTATGGAGAAATAGTGTGATCATCACAATTACGAAGAGCTCAAGTTTTCTAATTGAAGCTGAAGTCAAGGATACTTTGTCAAACTCAATTTGGAGTTTCATGTGTGTTTATGCTAGTATAGACGATAAGGTACGAGAGAATCAATTCCTTTTTATTCAGAGATGTATTGAGGATTGTAAAAGAGAGCTGCTGATTGTAAGGGATTTTAATGATATGCTTCTGTGTGATGAAAAGAGAGGGGGAATTCCTCGTTCTCCTCAAATTTCAAGAGTTTTTCAGAATTTTGTTCACGACAATAAATTGTTGGATCTTGGCTTTTCAGGTTATCCTTTTACCTAGGCAAATCATCGTCATCTAGATGATTATATTGAAGAGCGAAATGATAGAGGTTTGGTCTCAAAAAATTGGTTGGTGAAATTTCCGGAAGCTGGAGTTTTCATATTGATTCTGTTGGATCGGATCATCGCATGATTTTAGTATTTTCTGAAAAAATTGTCACTAAAAGGAAAACATATTTTAAGTATAACCAGAGATGGAGTCGTGATGAAAATTGCACGAATGCTATTAAGAAAGCTTGGAATCTAAAGTGCATTGGTAGTAATGCTTACAATTTGGTCGAGAAAATCAAAGAACAAGAATGAATATACTGGATTGGAGGAAGACATCTCAACGAAATAGAAAAACCAAGCTTATTGAATTTAAGGGAAATCTGATTGCGACTTAGAATGCTGATATTAAAGATATGCAATCAATTTGATTTTTGGAGAAGAATTTAAAACAAGCTGTGAATGATGAGGAACATTATTGGCGAATCCATTCTCGAGAGGTTTGGTTGAAAGAGGAAGATATAAACACTAAATACTTCCATTCAAAGGTGAAGCTCCGGAGAAGATATAATTCGATTACAGGTTTGGAAGATGAGACAAGAGTTTGGAAAGATGGGGAAGATCAGGTGGCAGATATTAGGATAAGATATTTTCAGGATCTGTTTACTTCCTCCTTTTCAACTAACTTGGATGCTAGTTTCGAAGGAGTTAGATGCAAAGTAGAAGAGGCTGATAATGAAGAATTAACAAAACCTGTTTCTGTTGCTGAAATTAAAAAAGCAGTGTTTGAGATTCATCCAAATAAATCGCCAGAGCCGGATGGAATGATAGCGGGTTTCTTTCAAGACCACTGGGAGATTGACAAAAAGGATGTGATAGAGACCGTAAAGGATTTTTTCAAGAATGGCAGAATGTTGAAAAAACTAAATCACACCAACATAACTTTAATTTCTAAAGTTAAATGCTCAGTTTCTATGAAGCAACTTTGGCCTATCTCGTTGTGTAATGTGTCATATAAGATAATCTCTAAGGTTATCTGTAATCGTTTGAAGCCTCTACTTTCTCGAATTATTAGTGGTTCTCAAACAATTTTCGTGAAAGGGCGACATATCACAGATAACATCCTTTTCGCGCATGAAATTATGCATTCTTTTAAGCTTAGGGAAAGATTGTTGGCTTGGCCGACGTCTGGGCTTTTGTGATTGATGGATTGGCTGGATTATGGAATGTGTATCAACTACTTCATCTGAATGTGAATGGAAGACCACATGGTTTTTTTAAGCCACAAAGAGATCCGAGACAAGGGGATCCACTCTCTCCGTATCTTTTTGTTCTTTGCTCAGACGGTCTCATTGGTCTAATTGATAAAACAACTATTAAAGATTGAATACATGGGTTTCAAATCGCTCGAAATGGTTCAGTAATTACAAACTTATTATTCGCAGATGATAACTTACTTTTTTGTAAAGCTAACAGGGAAGAAGTTTGTGAATTGAAATCCATTTTGGATTTATATGGATTGAAATCTGACCAAGAGGTTAATACAAATAAGAGTAATATGGTGTGTTTAGTAAAAACACACCTCTTAATGTAAGGGACTCTGTGGCAGCGAGTCTTCAAATTAGAGTAAGCTCTTCCTTGGGGAAATATCTGGGACTAAAAGTTGAATTTTGAAGCTCAAAAAAAGGGGTTTTCAATTTTATCCGTGATAGAATTGAAAGGAGAGCGCATGGATGGGCTGAGCAACTTTTGTCTCAAGCAGGTAAAGATGTTCTTATTAAAGCAGTGGCTCTAGTGATGCCTTCTTATGTAATGAGATGTTTCAAGCTTCCTATTACACTTTGTAAAGAGATCTCGACTGTTTTAGCCAAGTTTTGGTGGCAATCAAATGGAGGAAGACATGGGATGCATTGGTGTGCTTAGGATTCCTTGTCAGTAGTCAAATTTCAAGGGGGCTTAAATTTGAAAGATTTAAAGTCTATCAATTTAGCAATGCTTGTAAAACAAAGTTGGAATTTGTTGGAGAATCCAAATTCCCTTTTCAGCAGAGCAATGAAGGCAAAATACATTCCTGATGGATCATTGTTAAATGCTAGTATGCGAAATAGAGCTTCATGGGGCTGGCGTAGCATAATGGCAGGAAGAGAAATTCTGAAGTTAGGATCGCGTTGGAGGGTTGAAAATGGTAGAGCAATTCGTATTTGGCAAGATCCTTGGCTTCCACGCCCTAATTCTTTCCTTCCTGCGTCCTTGATTTCCAATGAGGTGAAGTTGGGTTGTGATCTTTTTTAGCCAAATAGAAGACATTGAGATGTTGCAAAGGTGAATATGATCTTTAATCGTGTTGATGCTTAATTAATTTTGGCTATTCCTATCAGTCAACATCTTTTGCGCCAGATAAATTAATTTGGCATTATAATACTTCAGGCACTTATACGGTTAAACCTGGTTATCGTCTTGCTTTGTCTTGGATTATGAAATAAGAACAGATAAGAAACGAACAGGGAGAGCCTAGTAATTCGATTGCAATGAAACCTACTAGAAATCGATTTAGCATCCCCAAGTTCCTCAAAAAATTAAATATTTTTTATGGAAAGTATGTTGAGGTTTCTTGGAGGCTAAAGCAAACTTGAGAAAACAGAAAATGGATATTAATCCATTGTGTGCTCATTGTGTTCAGAAAAAGGAGTCGATAAATCACATTCTCTTAACTTCTGAATTTGCTAAGAGAATGGCGATCAATTATTAATTTTCTTTGCGTTTGGTGCTTGGAGACTATGGAAAATGTGAAATAAGTTTTTGTTTCGAGAAGTCATCCCTAACATTGAGCTTGGTCTACGAAAAACAATGGAGGATAGGAATGAATGTTTATTGATATGTTCTCCACGAGTTGCTGAGGTTTGTACTACTGACCTTTCTTTACTCCAGGAGGATGGACATATTTTTAAATTGTTTTGTGATGCTTCTTGGAACCCTTAAACTTATATGGTTGGGGTTGGCTGGATTTTAAAATCTTTCAATGGAACGATAGTGAACATTAGTAGTTGTCTCGATGGTTTGGGGTTGAATGCATTACATGCTGAGGGGCGTGCTATGGTGTATCATTGTATGGTCTCCAAGACGTGTCTCAACGGCATATTACGAAGCTACAGGTTTTGTCTGATGCAAGAAATCTAATTCAGAATATCAATGGTGGTACTTGTCCTCAAGATTTTGCATGTATTTTAAAATATATTAAATTTCTTGTTGGCTTTTTGGGCCATTCACTACAAAAAAACTGTCAAAATGCGACCAGAAAAAAGTGGTAGTTTTATGGTGACCACCTGGTCACTTTCT